>JAULBS010068099.1:0-22482 GCA_032355785.1 Symmetromphalus regularis | reverse complement strand
GAGGAGGAGGAGGAGGAGGAGGAATAGGAGTAGTAGTAGTAGTAGTAGTAGTAGTAGTAGTAGTAGAAGTAGTAGTAGTAGTAGTAGTAGTAGGAGGAGGAGGAGGAGTAGTAGTAGTAGTAGTAGTAGTAGTAGTAGTAGGAGGAGGAGGAGTAGGAGTAGGAGTAGGAGGAGTAGGAGTAGGAGTAGGAGTAGTAGTAGTAGTAGTAGTAGGAGGAGGAGGAGGAGGAGTAGGAGTAGTAGTAGGAGGAGGAGGAGGAGTAGGAGTAGTAGTAGTAGAAGTAGTAGTAGTAATAATAATAATAATATCAACCAGTTAATAATGACAGTAACAATAATATTATTAATAATAGACTGATGATACATATATATTAATAAATTTGGAAACATTTTATAACTTATTTAACATTTTAATTTTTAGATACAAATGTATATGTATAAACATGCATGCATGCATACACGCACGAACACACGCATGCATGAAACATAAATATATACATATATACTCAACCTTATTTTAAAATAATTATATATCAATTGGAAAATAAATGATGTGAACAAAGAAGGTGAATTTAAAATGCAAGTAAATAGTTGTTTAGTTGTATACTTTACAAGGTATGATCACATAGGCCTATATAAAATGTGAACTATTTTTTTCTTATAGGTATATATAATGCACACAACAAAAATATTATGTTGTTGAATATCAGTCTTGGAACCCGACAACAGATTAATATCTTCTAAATACATGTATTACATCTTGTATAAATGAGGAAATTGTTTCCCTCAAAACCGTTTAAATGGTTAACACCATGTAATTTTGAATTAGAAAAAAAAAAAAGATTATTTAAAGTATACATGTATATAGATTTTCTTAATAATAAAATCATAAACTTCATTATCATATAATAACACCGATTAGACGATGTTTATTGTTATTGTTAAATAACAACACAATCAATCAATATCATATAATAATAATTATTATTAATCAGAAACGAAAAGAGAACGCTTGTAACGGTGGGTCGGGGGCGGCGCAAAAATAGTTTAAAGATTTTTAACACTGGAGGTCGGTTCAGTTACATAGAACCAGATTTTAACAGAAAAAAAGTGCTAACCAAAAAAAGGGGTTTTAAACCCCATAACAGCTCCTTGTAACCGCATCTGAAATTAATCCGTTCAATGTAGTTATAGGCGCGGATGAAGGATTTCTGAAAGGGGGGTCCAAATGTGGATTTCTGAAAGTGTGTGGGGGGGGGGTCCAAAAGTGAGGAGTGAATAAAAATAGGCAAAAAATGGTTAATTTACACGTCCTTACATTCGGCAAAAGGTTTTTTTTTTAAAGTCGAGAAAAGGTGGGTGTCCTGACCCCCTGGATCCTCCCTAGATCCGCTACTGATTTTTTTTTTTTTAAATACCGAAACAACTCAATGTGCCAATATTAGAAACAGATTGTTTCTGGAAAACACAATCAGATCATGTATCGTATAATAACGAAATCTGTTTTTTCAGTGTGTGAATCCTATTACACATTTATGCATGCAGTTATATTTGTTTTGGCAACAGATCATCGGAAATGCATTTTGTTCAGACTAAGCCATGTTATTTGCTGGCACCAAGAATAAATAAGAAGCCACTAAATTTATATTATGTTGGTGCAACTTAGTGGTGGATTAAAATAACTTTTACATAGAATTTTCACTGTAACATTTATTTCACTAGTAATTAATAAATGGCAGACGCCATTATAGCTCACTGATGATTAATTATGTATTTATAAATAAATTAATTAAAATACAGTACTTTTTGCGTGTAGGTCTCTTTCAAGGCTCCCGGTGGATTTCCATGCAAAACCCCCTTCCCAAATGACACAAGCATATAGTGAATCAAGTTCTTGTTGGGAGTGGGAAGGTGGAGTGAGGGGCGTCAAAATAAAAACAAACAAAATTATAAATTTAAAAAAGGTGGAAAAAAGAGGAAAAAAAATCAAAGAAGAAAATGTAGACTTGGGAAATTACGGTATATAATTATTTCGTCACAAACTATATTCCCAAAGACGTATTTAATTTAAAACAAGAAGTCGACACTAAGCCAAGGCAGTACGCCGCATATAGCTGGTGTCTGAAAATAGAATCGGTGAATGATCTTCTGCAAGTTAAAAATCATAATTACGGATTCTATTTCTTTTTTTATTCCACCCGTTAACGTAGAAATCTTGCTTCAAAATCCGTAAAATGTCAAAAAAAAATATAAAAAAATTGAGTAGTAGAAGAAGATATTAAATCCTTATATATGAAATACATAAATATTGCGTTAAAAATCCTTTCTGAAGATCAAGATAATAAAGTTAACAGCACTGTGAAAATACGGATTCAGTCGCCCCACTTAAAGATGTTCTGACACTCTCAATTAACTAAAAAATTCACACATTCTCCAAGTATGGAAAAAATGTGAGCACATTACAGAGTTAATTAAGTAGAAAACGCCATCGTGATAGGAAATATGGACAGTCACTTATCGAAAAAAGTTCATTGCACAGTAGCGGATCCGGAGGCGGGAGGGTGGGGAGGGGGTGGGTCCAGGGAGTTAGGACCCCTTTTCTCGATTTTGTTTTTTAACCCTTTTCCGAGTGGAGGGACGTGGAAATTAACAATTTTTTTCACCATTTCTATTCACTCATCACTTTTGGACCCCCCTTACAGAAATTCACATTTGGACCCCCCTTTCAGAAATCCTGCATCCTCGCCTGTTGCATTAGGTAGAAGAAGTAAAAAATGCTATGTTTGGAGAATAAACAGGAACATTACAACATAGAATTAATCATGATAGCATTGAAAAAAAAAAAAGAAAAAAAAAAAAAAAGGAAAGAATAATACATGTGATGAAGTATTCCTGACGTTAGCCCAGTTGTTCTACGCATGGTTAGGTTAACCATTGCTGAAGCTGATACAAAGAGAGGAGATAACGCTTTAACCCCCTCTGTCCAGCAATTTTTATTTTCTCTCATTTTAATTTGAACCCTTTCTTTAAAAAAAAAAAATTTAAATAAAGAAAGAACTTCTTCCTTCTAAAAATTCAATATCCGCCCCATGGGATAAAAAATGTTTTTAAAAAATAATAAATAAGATAAGATTTGATTACTTTTTGAATCAGTTGTTAACGTATCTTTTTACGTCTTAATTACATTTGAAATATTCTATTAACTACTGGTTAAGCTAACCAGCTTTCGAACAACTGGGCCATAGGGTTTTACGATGGAGTTTTCTATATCATTATGATATTGTCTTTCAGTTTTGTTGTACAGTTTCCGGTTGAAATCTTGTGAAAAATCTAAACTGATCCTTCTCAGCTGACTAATTTTATTTTTGTTCCTGATTCCATCTAGTGGTCTACATATCCTTATTAAGTCAGAAGCAAATTAATATTGGGGAGGCGAATGTCATCCCCATTCTGAACTCACACTAAAATAATTATATGTTTTTATTTATTTATTTGTTTTGTCCAAATATTGGGGCGGCAGTCTACCCTGCCATCCCAGTTCCAAAGACTACGATTTAGATGTGTGGGGGTAGCCGTTAAACAATCTTCCTGAAATTCAGATTACATATTAACAGTTTTTATGTAACTATTATTTTATATTGATATTTATTCAATTTATAATTCTTTACTTTATCAGTAGCGTTGGAACGATATTCATATTGGGTGGGGTGGGGACTGCTCGCGAAGCGATCAAAAGCTCTTTTGTGAATATCAGAATTTGCCAGTTATTTTAAAGACGCTAACATTTGCTATCGTGAATAATTCAACGATGAATAACTGGAGGGGAAAGTAGGTAAATTGTTTCTTTAATCTTTTTGTGACCTTAATGCTTGCTTATCTCTTTATATAGTTTTTTTTTTTTTTTTTTTTTTTTGAAAAACTAAGGATCATATTTATGGGAATTATTGGGGAGGTGGGGAAGGGGGCTAAAGCTCCCCAGCCCCCACGATTCCAACGCCCCTGCGTTATTATACACTTAAAGAGACTAATAAATATTAGTACATGTATATGTCTGATTAAAGGAAGATACTGAAATTTACTATTTTAAAGACGCATTCATATTTTCAAAAATTGAACTTTATAAATTCCGCCTTAGAGACGTTTTGGTAGCCAAAGGACACTTTCATGACATTTAGGTTGAGATTGTTAGTTAACATTGCCAGGGTCGTGCAGAGGGTGGGTCAGGTGGCATGGGCCTATATTTTGAAAGGGCCTAGTCCTCCAGGTAATTAGCACTGATGACAAAATACCTAGTGAGCAATCTGAAATGAAGGCCTACATTTCCCATCTGGGCCGGTCCTATTACCAGCTTTGCACGGGCCTGAACGTGGCTGAAGCATTCGTCAAATCTCTCAAGTCATGACACAATCCACATGTTAATATATATACAATTTTCGTGGGATTTGTCCTATGCTCTAATTTAACTCAGTGGCCATCTTACGGCATTTCGTGGACAGAGATGTGAATGCTGTCCTTGACTCCTTCACAACGAGATCACATAAACAACAAGGCTGCAGGCAAATTCCGCGTCCAGGTTAATTTGGTAGAAAACGCTGGAAATAGCCATCCACGTACGTTGCCTAACAACAGAAGAGATATGCTTCGTGCGCCTACTTTCTAGTTTGACACTAATAAGATCAACCAGCTAATTACGTATGTTGCCTGATTGAGCGGCCAGCCTTTGTAATAATAATTACAGTGGTGGATCTAGAGGTGCCCCAGGGGCCCGTCCCAAAATTTTCGCGATATAAAAAAATATATTATTTTTAAAAATTATGTTTTAAATCCGAGGATTCTTTAACACATACAACCCCAATGGATTTTCTGGATCCGCCACTGAATTGTATCTCTAAACACTGGCACTCATATATACACATGGAAGTGCGAACTAATTACTTTTAAACATAATTAATATCTATATATAGGCCTATATATTCCAGTAAAAATACTGAGAAACTGGGTTCTTAAAACTACACCATATTAATTATGCATAATGCAAAACAGTTACGATGATGATGGTGATGATTGCAGTAGTGTGGTGGTACCCAATATACGTTGCACCAATACGTCAGCTTTTTATTATATAAACTTTTATTGGTTCCAGGAAAAATAGCGTTGTCGGGGTACAAAACATACTGCACACGTGTAGCCAAGTAGTGTATCATGGTCTAACACTGGCAGCCCTCATAAAGCATGACAATAATTCCGACAGGCTCACGAGTCAAAATATTTATACACTCACCCCATTATAATTTGATCGTAATTAGACCCTCAATATTAAAACGCTTAAAAAATAATTTCAAATGTTATGCACCACAACGGCTGAAGCTTTGCTTGGAAAATTCCAATTCCGTCCAACACCACCCCTACCTACATTTCATTACTAAAGAAGCGACCAAGCCACGTAATATAATATTAATAGGGCATGTACTGACCACAGATCTTTGTCAAAAAGTTTCAGTTTTTAAATCCTGGTTATATTTGGCAAATTCAATGTATCTAGAGGCATCGGAACTGGGGCGACGACCCCCGCCCCAATATTTGAACAACAAAAATTCTATAATTGTTTTGGTTTGAGTCGGGATCGGGACATGTTTTTGGTTATTTGCCTCTCCAATATTAATATGCTTCCGACGTATCTGTAAACTTCCTTTGAACGACCGTTCTATAAAATAAGGATATTGAAAAAAATTGTGGATATATATATATATATATACACAGACATTTATAAATTTTCTATATTTCTTTGAGTATATATAAAGGAATGTATAGGTGTCCAAATGAGAATTTCTGAAAAGTGAATAGAAATGGGGAAAAATGGTTAATTCGTATGTCCTTTAAGTCTCGGAAAGTAGTTTAAAAAAAAAAAAAACATCGAGATAAGGGGTGTGTGTGTGTCTCATGACGCAACCTGGACCCGCTTCAAGAATAGCAGGTATACCTATATATATATATAACAGTATATGCATGTTATATTTTCAAATGTCTAAAGGCCAAATTAGCCTAATGCTATCCAATGTGTTTTAAATAACACTAAATGAATTGTTATACGACTTTGCTAATCAATAATAACTCTAACACTCCTTATGTGGACATCATAAAAACTCGTCAATAAATAGCGAATATATACTATTCATGTATATATACTATTCATGTATATATATCCGCTATCTACAGAAGATTTGATGAACTGACATAAAAACAAGTCCCTGTGATTTCATTATATATACTAACATGGACTTGTTTCATGTCAAATACCGCCCACACCGTCTAGGTTCTACCAGGAAACACGGCCTACTTGTAAAACGGAAGTCGTACATTTATGAGAACAGCTTAAGGTTTAATGTTTCATGTGAACAAGTCTATGACATGTTGTATGACTGTCAAAACTTCAAAGATGTCGCAGTAAACGTTGTGTACTTATTGCATGATCACGGTCACGGTGGTGAATAGTTCGTCAAGCCAAACTTCTTATCGTTCCAATCATGGGCGACAATCGCTTCCTGAAAGTTTGTGTGGGGGGAGGGAGGGGTGGTGGTTGACGGAGCTGGTGGTCTCCCCTCCCAATGTTTCTTAAAACTCCTTGGCTTTTTAAATACCTTTTCAGATTAAAATCTTCAAACTATAATAGACCCCGTTATGTGTACTTTGGTATATTTGCGCTAAGACCACATGGCTAAGTGTTACATTGTTGTCATAAAGAGAAATACTGGAAAAGATTATTATTCAGGGATTTTATTTAAATTTTTCGAAGCAAAACGTGTGTGTGTGTGTGGGGGGGATCATTATATAGCCGTCCCCTCTCCGACCCAAAAGTTTGGTACGTGTCCCCCCTGCCCCCCCTCAGGATTTACGCACATGGTTCCATTACATTTCACGATCTATGAATAGGTGGTGTAGTGATTATCCTGTCCATCGTTCAGCTGGTAGGTACTGGGATCCAATATCATGCGATTTTTAAATCTCAGTAAGCCCTCTGTCTCTAACCCATAGTCACGATAGCATGGGCGTAAATCCCGGGGGTAGGGGACGGTAGGAGACACGTTCCGGGCAGGGAGAACGCCTATATAATTATAACCTCCCCCCTTCCCCAATTTTTGTTTCAAAAAATTGAAATTAAAGTACATAAATAATATTCATTACTAGTATTTCTCTTTATATTATCAATGTAACACTTAAACATGTGTCTTAACGTAAATATACCGAAGTTTATAAGGGATCTATAATGGTGTCAATCCTAAGGAGACACATCCCCCCCCCTCCATTTTTGGACAGGGGAATACTCTGCCCCCCACCCCACTTTTTGGGCATGGTGAATGTTCTCACCCCCAACATTCAGGAAGCGATTTTCGCCCTTGCACTATAGTGCTTCTCAAGGCTCAGTAAGTACACATCACTTACACCCACCAGTGGTCCACAACTGGTTTATCAAAGGCCGTGGTTTGTGCTATCCTGTGCATATAAAGGATTCATTTCGTTTTTCCTTCTCACACCAACCTGTAATGGACAGGAAGATGAGTTGTGTGCCCAGGACAACATGCTTGAACATTAATTTGATATAAGCACGACAATTTAAGTACAACTAACATAGTAAAAATGAAATTCATGCTTCTGAAAGATATGCTTAATTACAATGTATAAACACTGGCTATTGGGTGTTAATTCGGATGTATTTATGTGAAAAAAAGCAGGAAGTCAATGGTATCAAGATTTTCAAAAATTGTCATACTTCAGTGCCATGTGCCTAAAATATTTCCTGGGGATTATGGGTATAAATCCCAGTGAGGACACATGCCCCACATTTCGGAAGGGGGGGGGGGGGGAAAGACACTTATAAAATTAACCCCTTTTTTCTTTGAAAAACTGAAATTATAATGCCTAAATAATAATCTTTACGAGTATTTCTCTATTGTGTTAATGTAACACTTAACCATATCGTCTTAGTGCAAATATACCGAAGTACACAAGGGGTCTATAATTGCATTATACCTGGGGTGTATAGGGGTGGGGGACAGTGGCTGGGCCGTCCCCCTACTTTTTGGACAGGAGGGACGTCCCCACTTTCAGAAAGATTTTCGCCCTTGCTGGTAGTTAACACTGGCATGTGTCGAGCTAATCTTTAGAAAGCTAATAAATACGAATTCCATCTAATGAATCATATATCCAAAATGAAATATTATAAACTATTTTGTAAATCGCAACTAATTTATAAATCTATTGATATTAATTAAGATTTATTACATACTTGTTTAATCCAACTGAAGTAATAAAAATATTTTTAAACTATACAATAATCATTTCCTTTAGACATCATTTAATTAATGTGTTGAATATGTGGGTAATTTCCTTTTTAAATCTCTTGACATCAGTGGATGAAAAATGTCACATTTTTGCAATTTATTACATCAGATACTATCATTTAAAACTGACAATTCTACTTTTTTTTTTTTAATGACACTATAGTACATTAATTTTTTAATTATCGGCTAATGGATGTCAGATATTTTAGAATTTTGAACCTTTGTCAAGTGTGAGCCAGCCTACAAAGTGTTTCGAACCACAGTCTTCAACTTGAGTCTGGTATCCTACTAATACACCACAAAACTATCTTTGCAAATGAACCTTTTAAAACATTTTAGTTAAAAACAAGACACACATAAGATTTAATGGAGAATTTATTCAAACACCCAAACATATTTTGGTTGTTTCTCCATCCTCAACTTTAAGAAATAAATTTCATCGAGATGCATATTCGGCTTAGAAAACTACACCATGAGCACCATTTAACAAATATTACAGTGCATCTCTGCAAATTTCAAGTATAATGTCTTTCAAACCACTTCCTGACTTTATTTTTATCACAGATAATAAGCACTGCACTACATTTACAACAGGGGCATAAATCTGGGGGTGGAGAGGGGGGGATTCCTATATAATTACCCCCCCATCCCTCCATTTTTTGCTTTGAAAAATTGAAATTATAATGTCTAAATAATAATCTTTACCAGTAATTCTCTTTATTGTATCAATGTAACCCTTATCAAGTACACAGAGGGTCTATAATGGCATCAATCCAGGAGGATCGGGGGGCACATCCATCCATTTTTCAGACAGTTTGGATGGTCTGTACCCTCCCCCCACCACTTTCAGGAATAGATTTTCGCCCTTTATATACTGTATTCAGTGTCATTTGTATCTAGAATGAGTTTATATGGTAATAATAGTAGATGATCCTGTGATTTTTAAAATCATCAAACAATATATCAGTGACATAAAAAGCAGATAAAACATCTCTAATGATACAAAATAGCAGTGCAAGTATTTATTCTTTTCAAGCCTAAGTAACTAATGGAAAAAAACAGCCTTAAAAGGGAAGGAAATTATTACAAGAACAGTCCTCTCAATTATATGTGACTGCTAGCAGTAAACACACCTGAAAATACAAAGTGTTTCTATTCTTGCCTTTCATCATTTTTTTTATTCCACAAAATATAAAAAACTGACAACAATGCTCATCTCATTCATGATTCGAATTATTTTGGAACTTAAAAATATGTTGTGAAAAGAAAAATATTCACTTAGGAACCAGCAAATCCAGAAGAAACATGGTCAATATGCAAAAAAAAAAAATCATCAATTCAAGTGCAATTTATCTGATTTTAGTGTTAGTATGTAAAGTTCAGTGCAATTAATGACTATTAAAAATGTAAACAGAAATATATTATGTATAATTATTTTGACAATATTATGTTAGAATTTTAAATGAATTTACCTCACAGGGGCTCAATTTGTAGCAACTTTGAAATTAGTAAATCAGTATGTGAAGAGATAACAAATAAAGGGGTAGAACACTCAGCAAATATTTATCTAGTGACACCTTTAACAATCCTGTTGCATAACATAATATACACTTCAAAACAAATAATAATAATAAGTCTGTTCACTTTATATCAAACATGGAGGAAAAATGTTACAGAATATGTAACGTAGCAAGGGAAATAACTTTGGTAAGCAGAATCAGAAATAAAAGGTGCAGTATAACATACTTGACTACTAAAGAAGAAATAAATCTATAGGTTTTATCACTTACTGAGTTGAGACCAATTTCAATAATCCTTATTTTTCTTTAAAAAATAATTTGAACTTCACCTCTTTTTATGACTTGCCTTGTCAAAATGTTACTTCATATGATTTAAGGTTTTTTCTTTTTATTTAAACTATAGAGTTTGTAACCAAGCTATTATTATCTTTAATTTTATTTAGCTTTAAAATGAACCTATTAAATATTTCTGAGAAAACAGATGACAGTGATACTATAATAGATGCCATTGGAGTTTGACAGATTATATTAAATACATGCAGAAATAAAACTGGCACAGAGATTATATTAAATACATGCAGAAATAAAACTGGCACAGAAACAAACACCCATTTGAAGTAAATAAAATCACTGCCATCAAGAATAATAATGTTCCTAAAAACGGATACCATAGACCAAGTATAATATTGATTAGACTATGTTTTACTAAAACTGTAGTTTGTTTTTGCTGAGAGTATTTTAATGTATCAAATAAACAATATGGCAATTCAAAATCTTTATAATCATTTTTTTTATTATTTCTTCATCGGTTACAAAAACTGGCTAGCAGTTTGTCACATTCACATTTTGCTATATAACCTGACATGCAGCAGAACTGCAAACACTTATCACAAAGAGCAATTATTAACAATAAAATACATATTTAGAGCTGAGGTAATCTACAATATTCTGATAATATATAAAATGAAATAATGCAACAGATATATGGCATAATCCACTTTGATAAAAGTTCATGCTCACAGACAGAAAAAAGAAGAAATCTTTCAAGAAATTACAACCCATATATTAAAATAATTTGGTTGAATTAATTCATTACACAAACGACTTTAAAAAATAATTTACATCAATAAAAATGCATTCCCCATCTTCCAAGTAAGGATGAAAAGCACAATCAATGACTATTCTATTTGTCTTAAAATATATTTCATTTGATTCAGCAGACATAACAGGCCAGTATGGCTGAAGAGGCACCAAATAATATTGGGCTATCTAAAATGCACATTAAACATTCAGACCAGCAGGAATCGATGATTTCATTACAATATATTTACTGATTGGTCCAAAGGATTGAGGTAAAATGGTGTACTTCTTGTTGTGCTATTCACACAATATAAAATCAGGACAATTAAAAACTTTGTTAAAATATAAGATGTCAATAAACGACAAAAACGAAAACAAAGAACTGAACTGAGATTAGATTAGATTAATTGGCATCAGACAGGTTTAAAATTTAAATCATATTCCTGAAAAAAGAAATGGTGGAGAAATCTAAGAAATACTGTTGGTTTTACACATAAGGTTTCTAGAGCCTATTCAAGAAATAAATACATTTAGTGACAGAAGTGGGGTGGTGTTTGAAGGTATAATTTAAATCTATCACCCACAGTATTTTGATACTAGTGCATTCAAAACACATACCAATTTGACCTTTTTAACAGTTGAGTGTTTTAAATAAGTTTGAAAAAGACAGGCACTTTTTTGTGAGCCAATATGATTACCCAAGCAGGCCATATTTTTTCATTGTAACAATCGTTACGTGTCGTCAAAATAACTGATCAAAAATTTCATTTCCCATCATCTTCATATCATTGCTGCATTATTTTAGATTACCAAAAAAAGTTTCCGATGAGTTCCCATGATCCAAAAGCATGGTACCGAAAGTTTTTCCCTTGAAAACCCATGGCCTGCCAAGGATGAGTAAAGATTAGAACAAATCCAAAATGTGTTTTAAGTAAGTCAAATGAACTGGCAGCCTTCCATCATTACAAAAAGACCAGAAACATTAGTGCTTATCTAACTATCCAAAATTCCTCTTAGATATGGAAATACATGGAAAAGAAAGCATAGAAAAAATGGCCAAAATGTCTCAAAGAAAAGAATAAAATCTTATTGCACCCTAAAATGTTTTAAAATTGGTAATTATTCTTACTCTTAATCAATAAAATTAGTAGTCACCTGTCCAGAGCTGAAAAATTAAGTCCAGCTATGAAAATTAGATTTTAAAATGTTGCTAACAAGCAAAATTCAAAGCAATAGCAACATCAGTCTCTTGTAGCCTGTTTCATTGTTCTTCTGCATACTGCACAACTCATTTGCATGGTCCTTCTTCACAGGGACCACTTTCTGGTTCTTCTGACTGACATCGAGGGCCTCCACGAAGTTGCATGTCCTCGAATCTCTGTCGCAATGTTTCTCGAAGCTCCTCACGCTTTCGTCGCCACATTTTCTGGTTAGCCTTGAACATCTGTATATCTTCTTCTGATATACCATTTCCATCTTCTTCTGATGAACATGGTTCCTGTTAAAATAGCTATATTTAAGCCTGGCAGCTGACAAAATATTATGTGTTGCAAACATAATTTACAATAAGGATGATCATTTAGGGGAAAATATGGTCTTTTAAGTATATTAATCCAAAATCAATTTCTTTTAAACACTAATTGTCTGTAAGCAGCAGTCTTGTATAAAAACTGGCTGTATATATGAGGAATGAAAACACAAACATATTTTAGTCTACAATTACTGTGAGAAATTTATTTACATGAGTGTAAAAACATCAAAGATGGCCACTTATTTTCTTACATACAGGTGGATGGACCATCTCTACTGAACATTTTCATCTAGAACTGGTCCATTTAAAATGTTTTTTGTAAGATAATCTTATAAATATAATCAATTTCTTGTAAATCCAAGATGGCTACAATAACAGCTTTTTTTGTTATTGACATATCCATTTGATAAATCTATACAATGGACAATTATTTGTTATTGAAGTCCATATAAAAATATCAGAAGCCAATTAAGTTGTTTTTGATAAACAAAAGCTAAATGAATAATAATAAGAGGGTTAATGAAGTTTTAAAGATAACTACTAACCTCTAGCATGTCTTGCAAAGAGAGAGGCATACCATGTCTACTTGGCGTCGAGTGAGCACTACTATCAGAGTGACTACAATGTGTTGGCTGATTACTTAACAACCTCTGATTTGCAAACTAAAACATACAAAAAGAAAAGTATATTAATAAACATAATTTGAACAAAAAATTTATCGAATTAAATGCATTACATAAACTTTCACATTTAGTTTTGCTGTAATCACACTTACCCTAGCATATGACCCATTTTTGTTATCCCCATAAACTTTTAGACTAGTTATTAAAATAATTTTGAATATATCAACGGCAAAATAAATGCTGTGGAAAAATAGTGTCCATAGCATTTTAGCGTAAGGTATTGTTTATTTTTAATAATAATAATAAAAAAAATCTTGAAAAAAAAAAATTCTGAGACCAAAAAAGTGCTGTGGAAAATGAAAAATTCCATGACATTGCCGATTGCCATGGTCAATTTCAGGGGTTGATATATTATGACAGAAAAATCCATATGTATGAAATAGAGTTAGAATCTATATGTCATGGGGAGTGGGACGTAGCTCAAACGGTAGTGTCCGCCTATGAACCGGTCGGTCGTCGGATCGATCCTTCTCAGTGGACCCATTTGCAGTTTAGTCTATTTCTCGTTCCATCCAATGGTCCATAACTGGTTCATCAAAGGCCATGGTATGAGGTTCCTGTTTGTGAGAAAGTGCTGCTTATTGAAAAGAGTAGCCAATGTGGTGGCAATGGGTTTCCTCTAAAGATATATGTCAAAATTACTATATGATTGACATCCAATAGCCGATAATGAAATAAAAATCAATATGCTCTAGAGGTGTCAAATAAAACAAACATCACTTTTTACAATATGTCATAGATTATTTAGATTACCTGATAATTGGAAGATCGGGAGGAGTGTTTTGGAGAATCACTGCTGGACAATAGACAGCTAGAACAACTGTCTAGACTATCAGTTAGCAAACCGGAAACACATTCACCACCTGCAGAAACGAAAAACAAAAATAACTAATTTAAAGTAACTATAATTGAATACAATTTTTAACAATTACCTCAAATTATAATAATCAGTTAATTTAATATGGAAATTTCTTGAATCACAAATCAAAATATATATTTTGCACATTAATAACAAAGTCAAAATCTATTTTTTAGCTCATGACCAGGCATGGATGAAGGATTTCTGAAAGGGGAGGGATCCAAATGTGATGGGTGAACAGGACTGGGTTAATTTTCACGTCCTTCCACGCAGAAAATATATCATTACTGACATAATAAACCAAGCTGTTAGCAGTTTATTATCAGAACAGGTGTTTTTTTCACAAGTAAATCCTATTAATGTTTTTGTATGTATAAAACAAATCTACATACTAATAAAAGTATATTCAAAGGAAACAACTGCAACTTTAATAATGGTATTAGTTTTATTTAACTTGAAAGCTGACTAAAATATCTTTCAAAGGACAATTACAAATGATGGAACTAGAGAAGTAGACTGAAATTCAGATAGGCAGTTTAAGTAGGTAATAATTTCTCTAACAATTCTTATTATTACCTAGTGACTAATGACACTTAAAGGTAAATAGATCTGATTACAATGTTATCCATGCAATGTTTATATTGAGTATCAATGACAATATAAACACATTTTATCTTGTCTCCATGGAAAATTCTTTAATCCTATTGGTTGTTTGCCGTTGACAAAACCCACATACCCCATTGGGCTGAGCCAATTTTTCTTACACACCGTCTGTAATTTTCAACAGTTTACTGCCAAATATCAGCAAAACCAATGATCGACTGTTTTGAGTGTGGATGTCCTTATTCTTTATTATTATTTATTTACAAAATTCATTTTTTGTTTTCATTGTTTTATCGATGGAACAATATTTTGTCGCTGTCAAGTGACTACTTTTGTTAACAAATTGTTAATTGTTATTCTCTTGTATTACTTTGATTAATTAACTATATAATTTAACAAGCTGACAAGATAAATTTGTTGTAGAAGCGGCTTTTTATGTACTCTCTGTGTGTTCTTTAACCCTGAGCCAAAGGCTTGGGGTAAAAGAACACACAGGATACATAAAAAGCCATTTACACCTCGTGATGCTTCTACAACTTATAATAAATTCAAGCACAAAATTGTTACCTTCATGAGTGCAAATACCATCTGAGCAAGCAATATCAGAGCCTTCATTAGAACTTGGCATGCTACAGCTTTCACAGCCCTCTGCACCAGACGAATAACCAAAATCAATGTTCCTACAACCATTTTGAACAAATTTATCTGTTATCTGCTTGTTGACATCACAGCTCTTACAGCTTTCAAGTGAGGCAGGGAGAGAGTTGAAGTTGGCATCACTACAAACATGGTTATCACAGTGTAAGGAGTGTGAGGTACTCAGAGGTCCGGTACTACCAGGATGACACTGCAAGTCAAGGAACAGAAGGGAAGCAAGAGTAAGTAAAGCTACAAAAATGGAAAAGGGACAGACCACAAATTTATGGAAATGTATACAGGATTCACTAAATCCACTAGCTATCAGTACTGGCTAGTGGATTTTTGTCCTGGGTTAGTGGAAAATTCTCAATTTTATCATTAAATACAAAGGCTACAAGGCCAAATTTCTTAGATGTCTAGTGACTTTCTGATATATTTGTCAAACACTAAAGTATGGCAAACTATGTTAAAGAAAACATACAAACAACTTGTAAATATCACTATATGATAATTCTAAAGTTAACCTGTTTTGCCACTTCAATAATACAAAAATAAAAAGAAACCAATGCAATAATTCAGTTCAAAGCAGCAATCACTGGAATATTTTTTTTTATGTTTAAACCACATAGAATATAATTATCTTTCAGGTTTGTTTCAAATCTATGTACCATTCTTCTCTTTCCATTGGCTGTTTGCCTCATCAAATTCACATACATTGGTTTGGCCATTTTACTTTCTATTGTGTAACTATAATTTTGGATTCAATTATTACCTGACAATGGACATTTTCTTCTGCATTAAGGTTTTCTTGATTTTCTTTTTCCATATTTTCAAGCAACTGAGTTTTAGCTTTTTTCTTTTTACGTTTTTGTCTTTTCTGCTCTCGCCTGTGTTCCTTTAGCCTTTCTTCTTCCAACAATTCTTCACATATCAGTTCCAGATTGGAAACACCTTGCTTTCTCTCAAACGCCATCTAAAGATAATAAACATTTTTAACACAAACATTACAATATACGCTGCCAAGTGGTAAAACATAATTTAAGCTATTCTGACCTCTTTTCCTAGACATTTAAATTACACATACAAAATTATATAATAAATAATGTTTGTACCAAACATTTATTAAATGACTGCAAGATACATTAAATCTTCCACATATTTAATTAATATAAGCTACATTTAATGTTTACAAGTATTTGTTAAATCTTGACAATATTTAACAAATGTTTCAACAATTTATTTTTCTTCAATATTTATTCATGTCATTATTAAATCTTAGCACATAAATATTTACATTTATTATATATTTACAATATTTAGAAAATGTAATAAGATTTCACTAAATCTAAAATTAATGTTATTTAGCTAAATCAGATATATCCCTGAACGTGTATTTTCGTACACTGAACATGTCAATATTGGAGCAAGAAATAAAAAATAAGTACAATCTATTTCATACTATTTTTCTGCTAAAGATGTGTATATTAACCTCAAAACTTTTCTTCAAAGTGTCAACTCCAAGATAAAACAAAATCTGCCATGTCTGTTCTTCAGAACGCAATTTTTGCCCAATCTGATGAAGTCTTTCATAAATATGGATTCCCAAACATGTTAAAACTTCTTCTTGTGCAATATCCAGAGTCTTGGCATGGCGATCTCTACGACTATTTATAAAATAAAATAAGACAGATGTTCTATTAGAAAAAAACATATACACAAAAATAAATAACTTGAAATAAACTGCATGTAAATTATAAAAAATAAATGTTGTCATTTATGACAATTATATGAAAATCCAGAGTTACAATACTGTGTAAATCATGATTTAAATTAACACAAAAATTCACGAACAATCCACTTAGAACAAATCAAAAATAATATTTTGATAAATTAGAAACTGTATCTTACTTTCCTTCTATCTCTGGCTCAGCTTTCTCAATAAGATGCGCAATAAATTCTGTTTCACATACAACGTGGACATGTTTCTCCTTGGGACAACACCTGAGGTTTTCATACAGTCGAGCACAGTAACCTTTTTCTTTAGAGCTATCCTTTTCTCCTACTAGGATATTATAAGCCAGGTGCACCTTTGACTTACATTCTCCACAAAACCTTCAAAACAAATTTCAAGTTTGTGATAGCTTGCGAAAAAGCAGATAAAAGGACCAAAAATGAAACAAGATTTTAATATTAAATATACTTAATTAAAAAATGTTGCCAATTCAGTAGTAATAATGACATTTATAAAAATGTACTTCTATGATTATTGTTGATTACAAGTGCTTGTATATGTGTATATGTTTATAATGCAATTTAATGTACACAAAATATGTTGTGAAATGATCAGCACTCCAAATTAATGTTAATTCTTATTCTTTATATGTTGTGGCCAGGGGCGTGTACTGAGGGGTGAAGGTGCTCAACAGGCTCTAGCCCCAACCCCACCAAAAGAAATTATGGTAAAAAAAAAATCTTATCTACAAAATCGTCCGTAAATATCATTTAATATATAATAATAAAATTTGTCAATGAACTGAGCCCCCCCCGTATCCCAAATTGTGGCACAAAGAAAGACAACTATTGTTACAAACGATATCATGGAAAAGCATAAAAAAAGGGTATAAAATAAATAAAACTGATTTATCACTCACAGTATGAATTTATAAATTAGTTTATTTGTCATTAAATGCTACACCACATTTTCTAGTATTAGTAGTAATCCTACTTCAAAAACTGTTACTCCTTACTTGTAAGTCAACTGATTTATGTCTGGTTACAGCATATATATCAGTGAGGATTAGAAATACCTGTGTTTCCTTAGGTATGTGCTCAATGTATCCAAAAGACTTTCAGCATCAATGAGAACAACTTCTTTTCTACAGTCTTGTGACAGTAATTCCCATACATCAGTCCACAAACTAAAACGACAATAAAATAATGGTAAGCATTCTAACATCTGTACTTTAATAAATTTTAGAAATAATTTATGTAACAAATTTGATTTATTCTCATCATTTTATTACTAAACAGGCTTAAGAGTAAAAAAAAGAGAGAAGAAAACACAGTACCGTCGCAAAAAGCTGTTGCAAAATTGATCTGCAAAGGCATTTTTGTCATTATCAGATATTTAGGTTATTACTATTTGAACTAAATAACCATTACAAGATGATCTGAATTTTGAGGGCTGCATATAAACTATAAATATATTAGTCATCACAGAGAAAATTCATAACAATTTTTTTCATAACGTGTCATTAAATAAAAAAATCTTTCAGGTATTAGGGTTGACTATTAAATGAATCTGATAAAAATTCTAACTCAATCATGTCAACAATCTAAAATTTGATAGTAATAAACAGTTTCTTTTTATTTCTTAAATCACCGATGTAATTTCTTAGCATCATATAGCTCAGTAATGAAATCAAACTTTGTAAGAACCGTATAGGAATACAAACCCAGGTGTCTTTGTCTTATGAGTCTCCAGAGAATGCAAATTACACCTTTTGTTCTTTTTACTCTTTGGAATTTGTTCCATCACATTACTTAATCTTGACCTATAAAGCAAATACATATACTCAGTTAATAATCTTTTTTGTATTCTGGTACAGAGATCAAAGAACAGTCAGTCCAAAAATTATCAAAAGTACAGGATACATGACACAATCCAACAATATACTGTATCAATAAAAAGTGGCAGAGTGAAACACCAGTGTGATCAGTTGAAAAATAAGTGGCAAGAGGTCAAATTAAAACATTTTGAACCATGTACATAATATACAAAAGTATTTAAATTCATAACTTTTCTTATATTATTTAGCTGTTACAGTAACAAAAATCAGGGATAGAAATTAATGCTTGCCCCTTCGCCAGAGATGAGTTAAAATTGCTGGGTGGTGAATAAATTCATAAATTAAAAAAACAAAACACCTGTAAATATACTTTAACAGTAAATAAAAGAAACATACCCATGAATATAAAAAAGTGCATAGAGTGCTCGTGGATCAAACAGATATTCATGTTTTAGGGATAACTCAGCTCGAGATGTTATTAACAAAGGTTCCAGAGCAGGATGTAGTGATTCCACTAACTGATTGAAGAGACGTTCCACACTGAAAACAGATTAAATATATACATGTAATTATTTAAGCAAGGCAATGCTATTTTCACTACGTCACAATAGTTATAAGAGTGTATTACAATGAATTAGACAGTATGGAGACAAAACACAAAGAATTTTATGCCAATCCATTGAGCATTAGTTGAGTTTGTGGTTGTCGGATTGATCCTTCTCATTTGCAGTTTGGGCTATTTTCCGTTACAAACAGTGGACCACAACTGGTTCATCAAAGGCTGTGGTATGTGCTGTCCTGTCTGTGGGACAGTGAATATAAAAGATCCCTTGCTGCTTATCGGAAAGAGTAGCCTATGCAGCTGCAACGGGGCTTCCTCTAAATAAATATGTCAGATGGACCATATGATTGAAGTCAAATACCCGATGATAAGATTAAAATTAATGTGCTCTTGAGGCAACATTAAATAAAACAAAATTTACTTCTTTTTTTTAGTGGAGTTTGTATTGTTTACTCCTAATGGAGTTCATTTTGAAAACTCAGTATTAGAAAATTGTGTACAAAACAATTTCAGTTGTACAAAGATACATTAAAAATCTGACAATACCTTCTTCTACAGCCAACACAAGTCACCATGTGAGCTAACTGGTTCATAATATCTTTGCTAGTAACCATGAGTGCAACTGCAACTTCATCCTTAGTAAGAATGTCAAACTTCTGCACAAATCGTTCCAATTCCTTTTGTTTAATTCCACAAACATATTCACAGTCAATACATTTTTCATTGAACTGTATCACCATCTGAAACCAAACACACACAAATGTAGATATTGAATATCATTCAGGGTTTCACATGACGCAGGAATCCTGCGTATTTGACGCAATATTTCGCTAAAATACTCCTAAGTAAAACATGTGCGTGTCATGACTGATACAAAATATTTCCAGCATTTATCAAATTTAATTGTTTTTAAATACACATGAACCTATTATTTACGAGAAGAAAAAACAATGGATATATGTGTATTAGTATTATAAACAAGCCTGGAAATAAGTGCTCGGTCACGGACGTTGTCCGGTATAAAACTGTCATTTGTCAAGTTTTGACAGTCACAAATTTAATATTAGTGGTCATTTTGTTCGTCACAAAATCAGTTATTTTTGTGTGTAATCAATACGATGCTGTACATTTAAAATGCATATTTTGAGGACTTTGAAGATCATACACATGTTTACTTATGCTTAGCGGTAACTGAATAGTCACCACTGCATTTAGCGGGTAAATCTATTAATGGACCCAATCAAGCCCGATGACTCTATAAATAATACTTTGAACTCCCCAAATCCGTAATCGGCTGACATATTCCGAATGAACTAAATAGCAGGTAACATTAGCTTGATTCGGCAAAACTTTTGATGATTTTTGTTAATGTCCACCTGTCCCTTCCCCCATCAATGTCATTAAATGATATCGGTTGATAATATAGAATTAGCGGTGTAAATGGGATTTGGATTTGCTGCTAAAATATGTGACGTCAGCATGCTGATGTCATGTCATTGGTCTTGAAGGAGAAGTTGAACAAAATAGCAATTTTTTTTTTTTAAACGTAGCCTCCAAGTACTTGTAGTTCTGTTGATATCTCATATTCAAACCCACTGACTTTTGAGAAAAAGCTTGTTAGAACATAACATTCCAGTACATTATATGCAATTATTTTAACGGCTAAAAAAAATGTGATCGAGATTTCATTGTACTTTTTCACGAGGAATTATTTTTGTGACCACGTCTCTCAATAATAAAAAAGGAACATTTACCAAACTCTTTTCAGTTACAGTTTCAGTTATACACTTTGATATTATCAACATACTATATACGTCCATGATGCAGCTTTTTAGACAAATACTATTTATTGATTGTACCCTCAAGAATAACTAAAAATATTCATAATTATTAATGAATAATCACATATAAATTATAATCTTTGTAAAAACATTGAGAAAACTGAAATCTGCGTTTGTACGAAATGTCGATAACTTGTTGAATGTATTACGAATTTAGTGTACAGTGTTCATAGCCACTCGGTTACTAGAGATGCGAAGCATGTGTGACATCACAGATAAACCAATCTTACTGCAAACAAAGGGCGATAAGTCATAGTGAATTTGAAAGCTTTTAGTTACCATGCTGTTCGTGGGACAAAATTTAAACATCTTAAAACAGTAAATTATATATTTTTTAAAAATAATATTTTATCTCATGTATTTTAGTGAGTGTTTTAAGATACGGTTTATGAAAACAATAACACTAAACAGTATTATGTTACACCTCCTTTAAATGAATGCAATAAAATTTAAAAAAAACAATCTGGTGAAAGTCATTCTACAGTTTAATTTAGAGTTACCTCCCCCTGATGAAATTCGCTGCAACTTGTTGCAGCTCATCTTAACTTTAAAATGAGTACATTTTCGCTACTGTTACAAGCGCTAATGGTTAACCACAAGTCATACAACAAGTTAAAGAAACCTGCAATAATTTCAAATGTTAAAAACTTACAGTCAATGAATCAACAGTCAGTGGAATTTGACGTCTCTCGAACTTGTAATCGTCCGATCGACAAACGGCCACCAAACGAGCCATATATACCCTTATATAAAATGTTTACAATATGTATACAATGCGAATAACTGTTCCAATATTGCCGGTTATAGTAAACCAACCAATTCGCTACTTCAAGGTTAAATTCCGGAAATAAAGTAACAACTTTGCACTTTCATCTTATCGTCTGGTAGTCAACCAGTTTAAGCCTAATCACAACGCCACAAGTTTAGTGTTATTCCGCGCAACAATATTGTACCAATCGGTATTTTTAGGAAAGCTATAACGATTAAATATTATGACGAATGTTATCTATTTGAGATAAAACATACTGGCGTACAGTTGTATTCATTTTAAACTAATGATAGTTATATTTATTTAATATAGGCGGAATAATAATAAATAATGAAGCACCTGCTAAACTGTTTTTCCAGCATTTGTTACGTTACCATTTAAATAAATCTAAACCTGAGTAAATATGCATTTTACCGGCCTCCGTGGCGCAGTGGTTAAGCTATCAGACTCGAGGCTGGTAGGTACTGAGATCAAATCTCAGTCGAGG
>JAULBS010068029.1:0-22484 GCA_032355785.1 Symmetromphalus regularis | reverse complement strand
CTTTAGATATGTTCCTCCCTAATACAGTATAATGTATTTCAACCTGTATATAAACCCACCTGTCTATAAAACACTTTAGATATGTTCCTCCCTAATACAGTATAATGTATTTCAACCTGTATATAAACCCACCTGTCTATAAAACACTTTTGATATGTCCTTTCCTAATACAATATAATGTATTTCAACCTGTATATAAACCCACCTGTATATAAAACACTTTAGATATGTCCCTCCCTAATACAATATAATGCATAACAACTATTTTTAGTACACTCATGGGCGGTTGTTATACACATGTTTGAGTATATAAACGAAAACATTATGTGATACACACTGTATTCGTAAAGCTGTAACGGAATGGATGAATTTCCTTTATGTGAAAGAATTTGAGCTTATATGAGAGAATTGTTTGTTTAGTGACACCACAACACATTGTTTATTTAGCAGCTGTTAGGTATCGGGCATATAGTGCAACTCATGGTCTTCAGAGGAAACCCACTACCACCACATAGGCTACTCTTTCCAGTTAGCAACAAGGGATCTTTTATATGTGCTTTCCTACAGACAGGAAAGCACTTACCACAGACTTTGGTAAGTGCTTTCCTACAGACAGGAAAGCACTTACCACAGACTTTGGTGAACCAGTTGTGGATAACTTGCACTGAAAACATTTATAAAAAATTATTTACTGACCCAGGTTCCAGCATTATATAAATTTTACTTGTCTCCAATGATTTCTAATCATCTTAGATGAGTGAGCAACACTATTTTGATAATTATCATATTACTGTTATTGTAATTAAAAATTATTTTTTGTCAGATTGCAACAGAATTATGATTTGTTTGTTTGTTTGTTTGTTAG
Organism: Symmetromphalus regularis; assembly: GCA_032355785.1. Classification (NCBI taxonomy): domain Eukaryota; kingdom Metazoa; phylum Mollusca; class Gastropoda; order Neomphalida; family Neomphalidae; genus Symmetromphalus; species Symmetromphalus regularis. The sequence continues at coordinate 21,619 of JAULBS010068029.1, read as the reverse complement.
TTTAACGATCCCCCAGCACAAAAAATAAACATTGGCTATTGGGAGTCATACATTGGTGAAATGATAAAAATTAAATAAAAAACAGTGTAAAAGGCTGATTTATATTATTATATATATATACATCATCTCTATGATAAAATTTCACAATAATAAATAAAACAATGGTAAAAAACTAATTCAAGTAATTAAGAATAAATAAATTTGTAGTAAAAACCAGTTTGTTTTAAAAAACTGACAATGAGTTGCGGGTGGAACCTAAACGATTCCACCACACCCTCATTTGAATTATGAAGTTAGGTATTGTGACAGTAAAGTTTGTTTTATTTAACAAGCCTCTAGAGCACATTGATTTTTATTTTATCATCTGCTATTGGACGTCATTCTGTATTTAGAGGAAACCAATAAGCTGCAAGGGGTCTTTTATATGCATCGTCCCACAGAAAGGACAGCACATACCACAGCCTTTGATGAACCAGTTGGGGATCACTGGTTGGAACAGAAAATAGCCCAAACTGTAAATGGGTCCACTGAGAAGGATCAATATGACGACCGACCGGTTCACAGGCGGACACTCTACTACCATTTGAGCTACATCCCGCTCCCTTATTGTGAGAGATTATTAAAAGACTGTTTTCATCATTGTGATATTTCTATTATTGTTCCCAAACTTGCAGTCGGAAAATAATTAAAATTATTTTTTGACAGATTACAACAGAATTATGCCTATCTGAATTTCCGATTGGAAAAGCTAAAGAGAAATTCTCAACATCAGAAAAAACTCATCAAAGAAATAAACGATAGTGTTCAGCATTTGGTCGAACTGTTCTGCAACCTTCGACCTGAGGTGCGAGATCTGACCGGCCAGAGAGATGAAATCAGGAGGTAATAAACAGCCACACAGGGCTCGAAATGAGGCAGTTTTAGTTATTAAAAATCAGTGCTCTCATTTTAACTTTGAGAAATTTTGACTTTCTTTCAACATTTTAACAGTTTTATGTCTTTGCTAAAATAACCCTCCTGGACCGAGTCCACATAAATTATGTAATATTACAGATTTCAGGCATGAATACAGGATTTCTGAAAGGGGCGCCTAAATAAATAATTTGTTAATTTTATTTATAGTCCATTATTTGTTTGTCATTTAAATAGAATTGAACTTAATTATATAAATTAGTTCACTGACTGTGACCACCTTTCCCTTACTGCATGATTTGTATCAAGAGGAAAAACATTGATAGTTGTAACCGACTCTTATTTTGATTTGTTTCTGCTACAGAAATGTTCTCGCTGAAGGGCTGTCAACTGAGTTTGTTGATGGGCTTCTGGAAGAGGAGAAAGACAGTAATTTGATCCACAATGACAAGTCTATGTGGTTCGTGAACGACGACCGGGACATGGCTATTTCCTTGCTCCAGAATAAACCACACGGAACATTTTTAGTCCGACCTAGAGGGCGTGGAGAAGGGATTGCATTATCTGTCCAGTGAGTTCTGTAGTAGTCATCATAATTACATAGATATGGCACAAAAATAATTTATTCATCTCAGGTTACTGTATGACTGGAAATTTTCGTGGGTTTTTATTTTCATTGTTTTGAAGGGTAAGATTTTCTTAACCTCGAAAATAAAAAACAATCCATCTTAGACTTCTGAAACCTCGAAATGATTTTAATCCCGAAACCACGGAAATTTAAGACCACAAAAATGTCTGGTTATACAGTAATTCCTTTATCACAAGTAAGTCTCAGTGGTCAGACATTTGAACTCACAAGCTGAAGACAGTGGTTCAAAACCTGTCTGAGGCTTGATGATATTGACTTCTTATCAGAATTAAATACAGTAGATTGATCTTAATTGCATAGACTTAAAGCAAAAATCGTTTATATTCATTTAATAGGATTATTCCTTTATCACAAGTAAATCTCAGTGATCGGACATTGGCGTCCCAAGCTGAAGACAGTGGTTCAAAACCTGTCAGAGGCTGGCTCAGACTTTAACAATGTGTCTAAATTAGCAAATGTTTAATGAATTGATATGCTCTAGAGACGTTAAATAAAAATATAAAAAAAATGGCTCTTTAAGGTCCTATGATTATATTTGCAATGTTTGATATAAAATCAAAGTACATCTGTTAAACACTGATGACAGATATTACTGAATACACTGTAAATTAAAGAATTCTTTGACTATTTAACTTGAATGCTGAAAAGGTATTAAAAATAATATAAGACAGATCTCTCTGGTGATTTTGTGATTATTTTATTTGCCATGTTTGGAGATATAACATAAAATGTATAGCATAGCTTTTGCAGCATCAGAAAACGATGGTTATTCAGTTCTTTTGTGAAAATGATTATATTTCCTGTAGGTGCAAGGGTGAGGTTATTCACTGTGAGGTGATTCACGATCCTGGTCAAGGATATGGCTTTACAAAAGATCTCTGTCTGTTCTCGTCCGTCACAGAGCTCGTCATCAAGTATCGGCGCATTTCATTGGCTGTTCACAACCCAGGAGCAGACGTCACATTGATGTATCCAGTCTTCTACTTCACTGAAACAAACTAGTGTTTACATTTATAAACATTACATTAACTAACTAGTGTTTACATTTATAAACATTACATTAACTAGTGTTTACATTTACAAACATTAAATAAATAACTCATGTTTACATTTGCAAACATTAAATAAACTAGCTAGTGTTTACATTTACAAACATTAAATAAACTAACTAGTGTTTACATTTACAAACATTAAATAAACTAACTTGTGTTTACATTTACAAACATTAAATAAACTAACTAGTGTTTACATTTACAAACATTAAAAAAACTAACTTGTGTTTACATTTACAAACATTAAATAAATAACTCATGTTTACATTTGCAAACATTAAATAAACTAACTAGTGTTTACATTTACAAATATTAAATAAACTGACTAATGTTTACATTTACACACATTAAATAAACTGACTAATGTTTACATTTACAGATATTAAATAAACTGACTAATGTTTACATTTACAAACATTAAATAAACTAGTGTTTACATTTACAAATATTAAATAAATTAATGTTTACCTTTACAAACATTAAATTAACTAATGTTTACATTTACAAATATTAAATAAATTAATGTTTACCTTTACAAACATTAAATAAACTAGTGTTTACATTTACAAATATTAAATAAATTAATGTTTACCTTTACAAATATTAAATTAACTAATGTTTACCTTTGCAAACATTAAATTAACTAATGTTTACATTTACAAACTTTAAATAAACTAGTGTTTACATTTACAAACATTAAATAAAATAACTAGTGTTTACATTAAAGTTTTTTAATAAAGTAGTGTTTACATTTACAGACATTACAGGCATACCGTCACTAATTATTCACACAGTGGATGGTCTACAAAACAAAACAAATATGGTTGACCCATTTTAAATCATGAAATATCAACGACCTTGAAATTTAGTGAAAGTCAAATCTGTGATCTTTTTAGAAAACATTTTATAATAATTCTCATTTGTGTGTTGCATACTAAATATTCTGACTTGTTTATTGGTATTATTATTTATTAAATCATGAAATATTGATGATCTTTAAATATAATGAACAAACGATAAACATCAAAATTTAATTATAATTTTCATTAATATATTAACTGTCGCATTACAAGAATTTATCCTTTGTTGTGATTAACCTTATAAATATTTGGACTAATATACGGTTGTGACAGTGGCAATAACAAAACGGTTTAGATGAAGAAAAATAACAAAATAATTTATTGCTTTTTCTGATAGACTAATAATAAATTGGAAGATGTCCAAATATTTCATCTCAAAACTGTTTCATTGCAGAGATGTTGAGATATTTGTTACAAATGAAATATTGACAATTTAGGGCCTATCAAATATGGAGGTTTATGATATTATTTCTGGCTATTAAAAATACACAATCATTTTATCATTAAAATGCAATAAACAGATGATGGCTAACTGAAACACACTGCATTGGATTTAATCAAATACGTACATATGTTTATAAACCCATTCTAGACGTCATTTTAAACAATGTTCTCTTTGAATGTCAACACCATTTTTCACAGACACGGTGACAGTTTATAATATTGGAAGTTAAACACTTTAAATATGACAATCCAAGTTTTAAAAATATTGTGACATTGTAGCTTAATGTAGAATTTAACTAATTTTAGTGCATAAATCAAGGTGGGAAGGGTTCTGGTTTATTAAAATTTATGTTTTTAACGTCAAAAGCAAAGAGTAATAATTTTTCTTTGTTGGCCCTCATATACAGTTATAATTCCATTTTGTAAATACACATTTATTTTAAATACTTGGATTGGTCCAAATGATATCATGTGACTTAAAAAAACAATGTTCTTAGAACTATGCATGAACCTCTGTTTTACACTATTTCAAACTTTAACTGAAACTATTTTATGAATTATGTCAACAAAGGAATATCCAAGGAATTACCCAAGATTCTATTTTTAAACACCAAACAATAATTGGATTTAGTTTTCAGCATCGCATTAAGACGTCAAAGTGACAGATGTGCGTCCAATTTGTTTGGAGATTTTAATTTAGAATTTTTTTTTTCACCTATAATGAAATATGAGCTTGGTCCTGTTTAATCTCACACATATTGTAACTGTCTACATATTTGCCTACTTTCACAATTACAAGGCCAATGAATACAACAGAAACATGCGACATACCAGTTTCATCTATCCCTGGTAACATTGAACACACTTAATCTATGTAAAATCTGTCATCACATGGAATTTTCACACACTTAAAATTTGATAACTGTAATTTCAACACCATAATCGGAAAACCACCTTCATAAAATGCACCCATTCACAAATTTATAGTTAACTATTCATACACCAACCGCTTCACCACATGCACATTTTACTATACAAAAGAGATAATTTTATGTGTTTATATTACCGTTTACATTCACTTAAATAACTATTAACGTCATTTGTTTATGTTAAATTATGAAAATGCCTAGCTGATATTGACATTTGATGCAATAATTCTGAAGAATCAGTATTTTTGAATATAAGAAACTGATCTCATTCGGCTTTTGATGGAAAAAGCCGAACCCCAAGGATGGGGATTCCCTAAAGCTGTGTATGAGTTTCTTATTAATGAAATGGTAAATAGCTGGACAAAAGAGTTCAATTTTTATTTGAATTTTTTTTATATTAATGACAAAGTTATACATTTGGAAGTATAAGAATTGAACTTGATAATGTTTGAGGTTCATGGAAGTACTGGTATGAACTGCAAAACCGCTTTATACATTGTATGAACAGCGTAGCGCAGAGCCATTCATATCAAAGTGTTTTGCGGTTCATACTTCCATGAACCTCAAACATTATCAAGTTCAATTCTTAAATAAACAAAACATGCATATAAATAATTGCTAATTAAGTTGTCTTTAGGAAATGTTCACATTTATATATTTGTTTACACATTATGAAGAGAGGTGAGTGGAGTTGGGAGAATGGAAGGGAGCATTAAAGGCCAGCATTCAAATTTAAAGTTGATTAAAATCTTTGAAATGGTCAACATTTGCACACACACACAAAACAGCCTCATATGTTTAACGTATAAATAGGTTAATATTATTTTAACATGTCTTAACATATGCTTAAATAACCAGGATGTGTTTAACAGAACATAATTTATATTAAATATATTTTAGTATATTAGATGTATGTTTAACAGAAGATAATAATGTTAAACATATTTAGTATATTTAGATGTATGTTTAACAAAACATGTTAAATATAGTTTGTTATATTTAGATGTATATTAAACAGAACACAGGTTAAATATATTTTAGTATGGTTAGATCTATGTATGTTTACCTGAACATATGTTAAACATATTTTGTAACATGTTAAACATATTTTGTAACATATGTTCAACATAGTTTGTAACATGTTAAACATAGTTTGTAACATGTTAAACATAGTTTGTAACATGTTAAACATATTTTGTAACATATGTTCAACATAGTTTGTAACATATGTTCAACATTGTTTGTAACATGTGTTAAACATAGTTTGTAACATGTTAAACATAGTTTGTAACATATGTTCAACATAGTTTGTAACATGTTAAACATGTTTAACATATTTTGTAACATGTTAAACTTTTTTTTAAATGTTAAACATATTTTGTAACATGTTAAACATATTTTGTAAAATGTTAAACATATTTCGTAACATGTTAAACATGTTTTAATATATTTAGGTAAGATAATCATATATAAAGCATAATATTTAAGAAGTACTAAATATAAATTTTGATGTATGTGTCAGAATCACATTTTAAAATCGTATAGTTCTTGTATGAGAAATTAGTATTTATGTCAAACATGTTTTTCATGTGTTTGGAAATATAATTTATATTAGCCTATTTACGTGTTAATAAGCTGTATTTGCTATATAATTTTAAAATCATATAGTTCTTGTATGAGAAATTGGTATTTATGTGAAACATGTTTTTCATGTGTTTGGAAATATAATTTATATTAGCCTATTTACGTGTTAGAAAGCTAAATTTGCTATATAATTTAGAGGGTGAGAAACATATCTGTGCAAATAGATAAATGTTAGCAATAGAGAATGATCCCTAAGCAACCAGATATATCCCAAATAAGCATATTCTACATTATGAGTGTAATAATCCCGGCTCATATTGTTTGACACATTAATGTTATCTTATTAAAGTTTGGAAATTTTGGCAAATTGTACATTTTCTCATAGATTTAGATTTTATTGTTATGTGTTACATTTTTGTGGAATGAACTAATAATTATAAGGATATGCTGTTGAAGTAGCATTTGTTATTCTTTGTTATATTTTATTTTCATGTTAACTAATTCAAGTTGTTTTGACCCACTGTGTTGTACGACAGGCTGTGAATATGAAATAGTCATTTTTATATACATACATTTTATTCTACTAGAAATTTAACAGACACACTATTTGCTTCATCATTTTCACGAGCATACAAAACATTCTTTGGTAGGGAGGGTGTTAAAGGAACATGTATGCTTTTCAAAATGATGATAATACTATTTCGTAATTATCCTTTTTTTCCTTTTTAGTTTGTACATTTTTGAATGGGAGGGAAGAGGTCTGGAAAAAGAGTACGTTTTGTACGCTCGTGAAAATGATGAAAAAAATTGATAACCCCTAAGGATTCATTTTAAAATCTGTTAATGAATACCATGGTGTTAAGTTAGATTTTTTGTCATAGAAAGAATGTTGACCTTTAGATGGGCACTAGTAGATTTGCCCCTACATTCATTTGTATTAACAAATAGTTATATATAATGTTGTTATAGAAGATTTGAATGTATGTGACTATTAGATAAACTGCCCGTCATTTTTCATAACAATGTAATTACAGGCCTGACTAGAGGACCCAGTCTGGAGAATGATGGTAGCACTGCATGTTTGACAATAATTTACAATGTAAAGAACAAACATCATTGTCAGGGAATGGAAGGCATGAGCCCCCAATACCCTCTCTTGATCTGACCAAGAATTATCACTCTAAAAATGGTGATATTGTAATAGATGTCATAATTGTGTATCTTCCTTGTGTTATAAAGAATTGATGCCATAACTTGCCTGTATATAAGTTAAAAATCAAAGTCACAGAACAAATATATTATATTTTTATTTCCTTTGCTTCCCATGAATTAACCAATTTGCTTAATGCATACAGTCCATTGTTTCAATAATGAGGTTAACGTACGGCAAAAAAAAAAAATTAATAATAATGTTTTTTAAATAATTAAAAAACAAAACCTTTGTAGATTTTGCAGAATAAGGCTAAAATTAAAGACATCTTTTTTTTTTTGATCTGCAGGTCTCAGTTTTCAACTTTCACATCAGCCTTTTTTTATGATTCTTTTTATCAATTGGCCAGTGACTAAATGTACTGCTGATATCTATATCATTTATTTCAGGGTCAGCAGCTGTCTGCTGTTTTTGGCATTGTAGCATTACAAAATCCAAACTGTTACCTCTATTTGGCCTAATTGAAGAACAGAAGCTTGTTTTTTTTTTAAACAAAATCTTACTGCTTTATGATTGGTTGCTGTACATTTAAAGGTCAAAAGTGAAAACCACCATGAGATTAACATTGTTTGATTCTTACAAATATTTACACACATTCATTTTGGTTTGGATGCATAAACATATATATAATATATTTATATTTTAACCTAGATTGTTGGCGTATCAAGATTTTATATTGATAGTGGGTCAATTTATAATGGTGGGGGTCATTTTGTAATGGTCGGAGTCATTTTGTAATGAAGATAGTAACTGCACAGAAAGCACTAATAGGATTGTAAAAGAGTTAAATATAAAAGATGGTATGAAAAAAAGAGTGATGGTGAAGGGGTTATTTGCCCCATGGTGCCCATCTGGCTACATCATTCACCTTGATTACAAATAGACTAGAAATTTGGAAGCAATATTCTGTGACTGATTATCTTTAACTCCTGTTAGAATTGAAAATGTGCTTAACCTCTTTACAAAATATGTTTAGTGATAATTATTCAACTGAACAGTTTCTTGGTTAAATGGGACAACACAGAGTGCCAGATTTAAAAATAAGCTAAACTTTTTCTTCTTCATCGATCACCATGCATTAGATGGTAACACCAGCTCCTTTCACAAATGCTGCAGTCCTTCTTATGGCTACCAGGTTCCCATACACTTTTTCTCTCAGGGGCAGATCCTCGGGTTAGGTAGTCCTCTGTAGGTTGTCCTAAACTCAGCTAAACAAGCAAAACTTACAGGATAGGGCCCCATAAACAGCAGGGGCCTCACAGAATTTCTTATTTTTTTAATTTAATTTTTTTTTTTACTCCTTTGTGAGATGTTCTGGTTTAACTTTTTAACAAGGGGCCCCCAAGCTTTATATAATATAGGGCCTCACCAAGTCTAAATCTGGTACTAACAACATATAATAAAGGAATAACTGATGGCAATTAACTGACGTTGAAAACAAAAACTGATTCTTTGTAAATGATGTCCAAAATTTCATGCAGACAGAAAAGGGTTATTTAAAACTTGCTTTGCAGGATCTATGTGCAAATGTTTTTTACAATTTTGACGGGCCTGTTACATGACCAATAATACATTTTAAACCACAGTGTTTTGTATTTCTACATTTAAAAAATTCATTAATACTTTTACTTGAACCTTGTAGTTTGACCATGTATCTTGAACACCATTCCACATTGCTGACCAAACTGTTGATTTTTTTATTTTGTTATTTCATACTTGTATATAAACATATACAGAGTATTATTTGCTACATCTGTTTTGAATGTTTATTCAAGATCACATAATATATTGTTTTACAAGTTCATCACTACAGGCTTTTTATGAAAGCAGATATTCAGTAGTATGTCTGTATATATGTATGCATACCTATTACATATTGCAACCCCTGTATTTAAGAAAATGTACACGGCAAAATTCATGTTGTGGAGAAATATTATCCACATTTTCCATACTTTATTTTTAATAATAAGAAAAAAATCCACCTTGAAAAAAAATCCATATTAAACAAATAGCGCTGTGGAGAATGAAAAACTGTGTGGCAGTCTTCATGGCATTGCCGATTGCTACAAGAAATTTCAGAGGTTGCAAAATGCTTTTTTGAATATCTGGTATAAATATTTCTCTATCATTTGTTTAGTCATTTTGTTGGCTTACAACCCTAGAATTACAAGGTTCTAACTTGATAGATTTTACGCATTGGCATTGTCAGGATTTTCTGTTTGACAGTAACATCAAAGAAAGCCACAACATGACTACAGATGTAATAGCTGATGAATAAAATGTAACTGGGAAGGGGGGATTACCCACATGATCCTCATCGGGTTACGCCAGTGGTTTTACGTACAAGATAGAACCATGTAATTCTAGAGGGTGGGGAGAACAATAGAAAGGTATATTAAAAAAATATAATGTAGTTATGGCTTTGTTTTCTGTATAATTAATGACCCCAAGCACAATACATTGGCTATTGAGGCTTTTCTGTTATACTGTGTGTTACGACTGAGGTACTACTGGGAACAGGACGTAGGTAAGAAGTAGAGTGCCTACCTCATAATTGATGTACTACTGGGAACAGGACGTAGGTAAGAAGTAGAGTGCCTACCTCATAATTGATGTACTACTGGGTACAGGAAGTAGGTAAGAAGTAGTCTACCTCATAATTGAGGTACTTCTGGGTACAGGACGTAGGTAAGAAGTTGAGCGTCTACCTCATAATTGATGGGTTATCTGATCGATCTCATTCAATGAACCCATTTAGAGTATTTCTCATTCTAGCCATGCTTCACGACTGCTAACAAATGTGGTGTGGAAAACACATAAAAGATCCCTTGCTGCTAACTGGAAATGATAGCCTATGGTGGTAGTTTCCTATGAAAACCATGAGCCACAAACACCTTATTGGCTCCTAATAGACTGAATAAACTGTTTGCTGGGGTGTCGTTAAACAATCCTTTCTGTGATCCATTCCACCATGATTTGCATGACATTTTTACTAAGATAAATTAGTAAAGGATTCAGCAAGTGTTCGCTTTAGGAGCGGAATGCAGCTCAAACGGCCATCTCAATGCACCCATTTGCAGTTTGGGCTATTTTCCATTCCAAGCAGTGGTCTGCAACTGGTTTATCAAAGGCAGTGGGACAGTTCATATAAAAGATCCCTTGCTGCTTATCGGAAGGAGTAGCCTACGTGGCAGCAGCAGGTTTCCTCTAAAGACATGTCAGAATGACCATATGTATGACGTCCAATAGCCGATAAGATAAAAATCAATGTGCATTAGAGGCATCGTTAAATAAAACAAACTTCACTTTTGTGTTGGCTTTCTTCCAAGATAATGGTTTGAACATTCTACTAAGGGCCTTTCTGTACCAAAGACTTGAGTACAGGGATCAAATCTTAGTGGAGACATGGGATTTGTAATCTGATTACTAACTACAGAGTGAGTGCTCTGCAAGACTCGATTGGTGTATGCCACTTAAATCAAGCAGTGAGAGGGGGGCAAAATGCTCTTTCATCTACTCCTTTCATGATTGCATATTTCCATGAACTGCACGAAGACTTTTTTTTTTTTTATGGCTCTTTTAGAGCACACTGATTTGTTTATTATCGGCTACTGGATGTCAAACATTTTCTAATTCTTCATTGTAAATATTCAGATGGAACATGTTACATATTTCCATTATCAGCAAAAATATTTCGTACACACTTTCTCAGAGCAGACAGCAGAAACCGCCTTTGATAAACCGGTTTCACCATTGGTGGTTGGGTCTACATCTACTTATTTAGTTAAAGCTGGTAGTGGAGATTAAAAATCCCATGCCGACTGAAATTTCATCTCAGTATGTACCAGCTGACAGTCTAACAGTGTAACTACTACACCATTAGGGCTTGTTGGCATAATTCTCTGATTCTTTTTCCAGGTGCTATATTAAAATTATAGACTTATTTATATTTACTAATAACAATTACAATTAAACATTGCAGAATAGTTTATATATACATGAACATATATATACACACATGTGTATACAAAAATAAAAGCTTGAACAAAAAATAAAACAAAACACATTATTAACATTTTTATTATTGAAAAAGCTTTCGCAAATATTCTTTGTATATAGATGCATTTACAAAAAAAGAACAAGTGATTAAGTGTTATGCAGTGTATAAAATGTGTGTTTAAGTATGACAAGGCACAGTTTTTATTTTAATTTGGACGGGCTTTCCTTGGTAATCAAATAAGTGAACCTTTAAACAAATACTAATAATAGCTGGCCTAGAAAGCTGTTTAATATAATTCTCAACATTTATTTCTGACCAGAAAACTAATTTTCAGACACCCTCCCCTAAATTAACATGCTTTTGATTATTTTTACACTATAATTAAATATTTACTTACTTTCGAACCGTGCCCTTTTAATATCAATTTCTTTAATGTTATCATTTTACCCCCATTTCAAAATTTCTGCATCTGCCACTGGAGAACAATAACATAAACCCTAACAAGCAGATACAAGCACTGGCATAAGCAGAGGGGGGACATGATGGTCATGACCCCCAATCACATACACCCCCAAACCACCTTTTATATTAGCCAGTCCTGCAATCCTGTAATGCTTTAGGTGCAGCTGGTCCCCCAATATAAAAAGCACACCCCCCAATATAAAATCTTGACTACACCACTGAATTTAAGCCTTGCACATACATTCAGATTAAAGATAATTGTGTCATTTTTACCACTGATTAATATTAAGAATAAATCTACAACATAACACAGCTACAAACAGTAATGGATTACTGACTGGAACATGAAATTTCCTTGCATATTCAATAAATAAAAAAATGTTTGTGGCACTTCAGTTAACTGGTCTTAAGATATAACGTGTGTGTATTGGTATTGCACTGAAAAATGAGAAAAAAAAACAAAAAGGATGAAATTCCAACTCAAAATGGAATGTTATATCATAATTTATTATACGCAAATAAGGCTGACCAAAAATACTTTAATTCTAAATCAAAGTAAAGTAAAAAGGAACATTTTAAAATAACCAATTACACGTTTGATAAATACAGAAAAGAAGCTTTTTTATAATGAGTAATTTTAGTATTAATCAGTTCTTTAGAAGCATTTACTTTTGAAAGAAAGTCAAGTAAGTTGTTGCTATAGATATATATATTTTTTATATATATGAGGTTCACAAATAAATTAAACATACCTGGTAGTTGGCTATTTATTGCCTTTGGTAAAAAAATACTCTAATTCTTGTCAATTAACATTAATGTATTTTATAGCCAAAAAATAAAACGAATGTATTAAATGAAAATTAATGTGTAGTGAAAACCATCAAAATCAAGAAACAAAAAATATATAATCAAATAACAAATACATCAGTGAAAATCCTATTCCACACAGAAAATATTTGTAAAACCATTCAAAACATTAAAATTAATTTATTTCCATTTTTGTTCTTTATCTCTACATTATATACCGTATTTAATAAAGAAATTTAATAATGAAATTAATTTTAAAAATAGTTTACTCCCCATCCTTAAATCTACTCTTGGAATATTATATGCCATAGTTATTTGGATTACATAGTAATTGGTCATTAGTACAACATAGTGAATATTAATGTGTTATGTAATATCTGATACAATTGGGTCATATTGATTTCTAGTGGTTCTGTTGTAATGCTTTCTACAATTGGTCCGATGTATTACATTACAATTGGTCTATGTATTACATTACAATTGGTCTATGTATTGGTTTTTTCTATTGGTCCGATGTATTATATTCTACAATTGGTCATTTGGTCCCAATAACAACATTATAACACGTGCTATGTAACTTGCAATGTAGGTAAAAATAACATTTAGATTTATACTCTTCAAAATAAGTTAATGATCACATCTAAAAATGGGTAAACTTTTTGTTTTTAATTTGCTAAAAATAAGGGAAATGTTTTTTTATTGACAGTTTCTTTATCCAGCCTGCAGTCAATTAACAATAATGTTGCGTTTTTTTTATTGACAGTTTCTTTATCCAGCCTGCAGTCAATTAACAATAATGTTGCGGTTTTTTTATTGACAGTTTCTTTATCCAGCCTGCAGTCAATTAACAATAATGTTGCGGTTTTTTTACTCTAGGTTTTTTTTTATATTGGGAAGAGTCGGACAAAAATATATTTTTGGGAAAATTAATATTTTCCAATTGACAGTCTGTAAGGTCGAGAACATGCTAGACTAGTATCATTAGCATTTTAACTATGATTTGTGCTCTTTAACAAATCATTATTAATAGTAACACCTGGAAAACTGCACCAATTCAACACATCAATGTAGGCTAACAGTAAAATTTCACCCAAATGAGAGGATTTTGAACCATGACTCATTGTAAGTCCAGCACTCTACCGAGTTAATGAAGATATTCACACTAGCTACTGTCAATGAGAGCACTTTATTCTGACACTATCACACCTATAGAGTGAGAACCATTGCATGGTTGCCCATCACATAGTGATGCCTCAGTCGAAAGATGAGTAGGAAACGTGAACTCCATCAGCCATTTGTTAAGACAGCTACGTCATCTTGAAGCCATGCAATAACCTCAATCAGTCAAATTTAAATTTTAAATATGATCCATAACGTATTTTGAAGAGTATAACATTTAGCAGTGAATCATGGCAAGATATACAAAATATAATGTAATAAAAATAGAAGTATTCATCATTGCAGGACGATTTCAAATGGTTTGTAGCTGCTTCCTTCAACAATGTTCAGTGAACATTAACTGGTTTTTATTTTGGAAATTTGTTTCTCATTAATATTCTGGCCTCATACTTGTTAACCTTTTAATGTAAAGACTCCATCATACATTTAAATGTATAGATTAATACCAAATTGCATACAGTTTGAACCTCTTGTCAAGATTTAATTTTAAATGCAAAGAATTTCCACAAAATAAAGGTAATGTCCTTGTTATTATTTCTATTTTTAATTTTATTTCTATTAATTAGATACTTATGAGTTAAAAAAACCCACTAAAATGAAACAAGAAAATAATTTGATTACATAAAATAGGTAAATGGAATTTAGACTTTTATAATGATGTCACTGAATGATTCCTGAATAAAGATGAGAAATTTGGTCAAATGTTTGTTTCCTGATAAATATAAAGTACCACTAACAAACCTTGTCAACCATGGTACTGGTAGATAAATATAAAGTACCACTAACAAACCTTGTCAACCATGGTACTGGTAGATAAATATAAAGTACCACTAACAAACTTTTTCAACCACGCTTTAGGTAGATGAAACATTTAACATGATTAACAAATATCACACTTTTTTAAAAACGATTTTTAATTTTAAAAATTAAAAACATTGCTAAGAAACAATTTTAAAGTTATCACATGTGTCACTATATCATTTCGTCATCTCTTTACTCTGTAAGATTTGTCCATTATGTAAGGCCAAGAAAAAACAGTATCAGATTAGCGTCCTTGCCCATGCTAAAATACCCCCTCCCCACCACCATCCAGTTTTTAAAATTATTTTTATTTAGAAATCTTACCCTGCCCATAGGCAGATCCAGGAGATCTGGACCACACCCCTCACATCTTTGGCCACCAATTTTTATTTTGTTTTACAATTAGTTTGATTGACACTATCTTTGGATCTCAATCTCAATTATAATATTTAAAAAAAATGAATCCCTTTCCTGTGCCTAGCAAAATATTTGAAACCAAGTACACGAGAGAATTAACAGATGAAAAGTCATCATAGGCACTTTCCTTCTATATTCCTCTAGACTCTTAACACAGTCACATATACTCAGTGTGTTAAAAATAAATAGCACAAAAAGGTAGTCCCAACTTCCCAAGCCACATTATAAAAATTACTCTAATCTAATTACATTTTTTAATTGACCTTATGGACGTTTATGAAATAAAAACTGTGTTATAAATCAGAGGCAGATTCAGAGGAACGTTTTCTTTTCTTTTTTTGTTTAACAACACCACTAGAGCACATTGATTTAATCACTGGTTATTGGATGTCAAACATTTGGCTATTTTAACACGAAGTCAAGTGTGACCCAGCCTTCAACATGTTTTGGGCCACAGTCTTCAGCTTGATAGTTCGATGTCTTAACAAATGGACCACAGGGGCTCCAGAGGAATTTCAAGCAGATTCGTATACATGGTTTTTTGTTTTTTTACATTACAAATTATTGTCAACCATGCACTGTTTTTCCTAGGCAATACTGCCCCCCTCTCATATCAATGAATCCTCTGAATCTGCCCCTGTCAATGCTATAAAGATCAAACAATTGCATAGCATACAAGTATATATTGAATAACAGTCAATCAGCCAATACTATATATGTATATATTTATACTTTTACACATTATGTACATAAACAATTTGTTTAAGGATGCAAACATATTTAACTTCAACATCCACACATAGAAAAACACAGTCAGACAATTGCATCCTACAGTTGTCTCACATATACGAAAAAACAAAACAAATATCTACACGATGGCATCCAAATGCCAAAGAGATCAAAAGTAAAACTGGATAAATTTTGTCATGGAAACATCATCATGGTTTCCATAACTACTGTCACATACTGTCCAATTGTAGATGACCACGTGTCTTGGAAACATTGTCATGGTTTCGATAACAGTCACATATTGTCCAATAGTAGCTGATGACGTGTCATGTTCTGTGACACGAGTTGTTGATATGAGATCAATAGGCAACTGGTGACTAGTCTTATAATGAAGGCACATCATGGTTTTTGTTGTGAAGGTTGCATCTGCACACAACTGCTTTCATAGTATCCATCAAAGAATTTCAAATCTTTGAACTAAAACTAGAAATATAAGTCACATTTCATGAGTGGAAACTGGTTTAATTTGTTATATCCTCACATGAACTTGCTTGTCAACAGCTGAATCTGTTCATGCATCACTCAACAAACACTAATTTATTGTGATTTGTTACTCAAAATGATTGATTCTGATACCTCTCTAATGCCCAAATTCACCATGTAATTATCTCAATTCATTTATAGACAATATGTTTTGAAAGCTGCAATATCTGGAATATTTTTAATATTCAACTATTTAGAATGTTGTCATGATGATGTACAATTCTTCTGTTTCCATCAACTGTTGTGTTGTATCTAGGTCACATACAAAGAGAGTAGTTGAAGTGAGGTTAAGTTAACTACATTCAGATAGTGCTTGTCCAGTGGTGAAAATTGGCAGCAAGATTTAAAAGCAGAGTCTAGGAAATATCCGTTGTTAGGGAAGACAAAACCAGTTTATTAAAACTGCAGCTGTGTTTGTATTATGCAGTTATAAAATATGTAGGAGAGATTGCAGCTTTAAATTTAATTTATTCATAATGCCAATCCATTCTAATTTCCAGTACACCATTTAATTTCATTTCATTTTAAAGAGATATATGTCTATTATATTTTTTCCAATCAATAAAATATAAACGATCCTTTTTCATTTCTGAATTCCAACTTTTTAAAAATCCTTTTAAGATTTCATTATAGGATGCATTATTTCCATTCTGGAATGATATTAGATTTCCTGATAGAATGTACAAGGTCAACTATTTTCCATATATTCAACTTAGTTACCTCCCTTACATGATGTCAAACAACAAACGCTTTTTTTTTTTGCTTCCAACAAAAACTGAAACCTTTTGAAATAACAGGGGAAAATGTTTGTTTTGTTGCATAGAAATGCACAAGCCAGCATGAACTTGCGTCATATTGGTCCAAGTATATCACAATTTATTTGAGAAATATTGCAAACTCCGATGAGCAAACATCTGGGTAAACATTGCAAGGTATGTAGTGGCCAGAGCTGGCGTATCCAAGACTGTTCATTAAATATCTGCTCCTTCTATATCAACAAGGTTCTTTAGCATTGTTTTGGCAAACGACATGCGCTCGACGATTTCTGAACGGCAGCCATCTTGAATGACGTGAACCACACTGTAAGTCTTGGCACACCTCTCGGGGTCGATGAAGGTCACTAAGTAGTCATTTTGGTAGTAACTCAGAATGATCTTCGTGTGGTCATCGAAAAAATTCACCTGAGAAATAAAATATTACATTATATATAATAAAGGTAAAGAGAGTTTTGAAAATGTCCAAATACACTGGATAAATTATTAGGCCTGTTGTTAAATGAATTTTCCATGGCAAGAAAGGAAAAACTTTTTGTTTTTATTTTAAATTTATTTTTCAGTTACACAGTGTGTATACTATCAGAATTTTGGAAATACGATTCTTTGTAAAATCATATTGGTGGATCCAGAGGAAGTATCCAAGGCTTCTGTACCTCCCTCACAAGTAATAAAATTTTATATTTCCCTATTATAATTTGGTCATAATTAACTTTCAACCACCTTCAAATATTAAAAATCTCTGATGCTATTTCATTAAATTCATGTTACCATGCCTGAACAATGACCAAACATACCTGCAATGTTCCGTCACTGAGGTAAAGGACAATTGCTTTGGTTGTTCTGAACCACTTCTTTAGATACAATGACCCAGACCATGGTCGATTCATTCTCACGTAACCAAGGTCTCCGCCCTATAATAAAAATTGTACGACAAATATAAAATGTAAGAAATTACCATTGTAATTAATTACAAATGCAAGTGTAAGAAAGAAAGCTGTCTTAGATTAATGATTTTAACACGGTTTCAAGTACAAACAAAAGCTACGGTCATAGGGCAGTAGATAACAGTTTTGGAGGTAGAAGAGGGACAACAGGTAAAAAATATTGTATCTTTTAAAAGTTATTTTATATTGAGAAAAATGTTTGATAAATGATTGGCCTAATGGCTTATGGTATGGGCGTATGGGAACTCTCTGGTTAAGAAAGGCAGAGAAGTTGATTTGCCTGAAATTTTACACAGATAAAAACACAAGTACCAATTTCTCATTTTTTCTTCTTACTTTGCCCGAATTCTCCCTTGTTTTACCCAAATTTGGAAGGGCTGTTGCCATGTCTTCCAAGTCGTATGCCTATGTTCATGATTATGATGGCTCTGGTGCTGAGTCCTTTACACAGCAAAACTTAATACAACTATTTCAACATGTGATTTATAACTAATTGCATCCTCACCTGAATTAAATGTTCATCCATGTATCTAGCAAAATACTGCAGCAGTGTGGTCTTCCTGTCGAGATCGTCAGGAATGCAGTCCGTGGTGAAGGCCGACAACTTGCCTGTCAGGTCATAATACTGCACAGCTCTGTGAACACAAACAACATATGTAGGACATCAGACTCCTAAGCTGAAGACGGTGGTTCAAAACCTGTCAGAGGCTAGCTCACACTGACTATGTTAAAAATTAGCAAATGTTTGACATCCAGTAGCTGATGATTGATAAATCAATGTGGTCTAGTGATGTCGTTACACTAAAACAACAACTTGGACATTACAGAACAGAGATAGGAACTAATGATAAATCAGTGTGGTCTAGTGATGTCGTTACACTAAAACAACAACTTGGACATTACAGAACAGAGGTAGGAACTAATGATAAATCAATGTGTTCTAGTGATGGCGTTACACTAAAACAACAACTTGGACATTACAGAACAGAGATAGGAACTAATGCTTGTCCTGTCACCCTAACCAACAATGAAAATCAAGGGAACAATGTTTTACTACTTCACTAGAGCACATTGATTTATTAATTATAAGCTACTGAATGTCAAACAAAAATTTTGACGTAGTAATTAGAGGAAAACCACTGCATTTTTCCATTAGCATCAATGTATCTTTTGTAAACTCTTTTCACAGACAGGACAGCACATACCATGTCCTTTGACATACCAGTCATGGGGCACAGTTTGAGGCAGGAAAATACAATCGGTGAATGAGTCCATTAAGCGGGTTTGATCCTATAACCAAAGCATCTCAGGTGAATGCTTAACTGACTAAGATCCACGTTGAGGACAAATCACGAATCTAGTTAAAACACACGTTCTAAACATTTGAATTTTTATGTCTTACCTGCCATCTGGGGCAAGAAGAATACGAGAAGTGTCATTGAACAACACTCCAATGGCATCATTGGACAGCTGGAAGCCAAAACCATACTTGTTGGAATAATCCACCCATTTCGTTATCCAGATGATCTCATCATTCTCTGGAAGGGGAGTCGGGTTGTGCAACGCTTCTCCTGTAAAACATTGTTTCAAACAGTTAAAGAAACTGAAATCCTATTCATATTTTTATATTAATTATGTGGGTACAGATAATTAACTTTGCCAGTGGTGGATCTAGCGGGGCTCAAGCCCTCATAAATTTTGTGATTTAAATAACATTAAAAAAATAATTTTTTTATATTTACTTTAAGGAACAAGTATTCTTTAGAGACCCCCTAAATGGATTTTCTGGATCCGCCACTGTTAGCCAAATATACATGCATTTAGTTGAAAAATAAAGGATTGATTTGTTTAATGACATCCGAACACATTGTTTATTGAACAACTATTAGTGTCAACAACTCGTGGTCTTTAGATGAACATAGGTTACTCTTTCCAATTAACAGTAAGGGATCTTTTATATGCACTTTCCCACAGGCTTTATTACACCACATGTGGACCACAGACTGGAACCAGAAATAGCTCAAAAGGGTAAAAACTGTTTTCAAAAAAGATCTGTAGTAGTGCCAGTGTTATCATTTATAAGCTTAGCCATTTTGTTTCTTGTACCAGTTCATTACTAACATGTCTGAATACGTTACCTTTTGGCATGTGATCTAGACATGTGACCAGGACGTCCAATAACGTTGAAGCGGACCTTGGATTAGGGGAAGATCCTGAATAAAAAATGAGGATGATTATAAGTACATGTATGTATATATTTTATACATTCCTTTGTTTCATCAGTTATGATCATTAGGTTTAAATCTCAAATATGGAGGGGGTGGAGTCCAATATTAGTTACAACCAAATTATAACAGGAAAATATGTAAGCCTCAAAAGGGAGTGGGATGAGGTGTGTGTGTGTGGGTGGGTGGGGAGTAACAAGAAATTGATCTGGATCCACTGGATCTAAATATGACTTTTCAATTATAAGTAACATTTTTTTAACCTTTCAGTGAAGTCAGCAAAAGTAAAATTAAAGAAATATTTAAAAAATAAAATATAATTTCTTAAGTTTATTAATAATGGTAGTGGTAGTTGTAATTAATTCACGCTGATTTATAAATTGGATATATCAAATGTTCCAGTAACAGTAATTTTCTTCACAGTTATTACCATGACCGTTACAAGTTAAATATGTAATGTATCTCAATTCTGACCAGTCAAATGACTCACCTCTTTGCTGTGGCGAATCAGAACGATCCATGGATATGACATCAGTAATTACGTCCTTGACAGTTGTTTTGGCTGCGGGACTAACATCAGTTATCATGACGTTATCACGATTGGCTGGTCGGTCATATATCACCTGTGTGTAAAACAAATAAGTAAACTTTCACCACGCAAGACTAAAAGTCACATTTGATTTGTCTGTGTCAGTAAGATGTGTAAGTTAACATTTCAAGAAATACTAGTGACTAAAGTTTAATTGATAGGTATTGTAAGACGTTGCTATTCCATTTATCAAAGTTAGTACATATTGTTTATAACTGTAAGACATGATGATGATTACATATTTGTTGACAGAGAATGTTATGCAGACAAAAACACACAAAAAAAAACCCCTTAAATCCATGTTATGATGGACAATTCATTACATAACTTTGAGTGTTAATCAGAAAACAAAACCGCACGAACGTTTTTGTTGGATTAATAAATGTTATTCAGATAACAAAACAACAGTAACATTTTGTCATCTTGAAGTCTTATCATGAAGGACACTAAATGACTGGTTGAATGTTATTCAGATAATATAAACAGGAAAAACATTATGTCATCTTG
>JAULBS010067976.1:0-22487 GCA_032355785.1 Symmetromphalus regularis | reverse complement strand
AGGGCCTCGTAAGTTGGATAACTTGTGCCCAATCCTTTTGTGTATTTTTATATGCAATAAAATATATTTCAATCAATGAATCAAACACATTAATTTATTAATCATCGGCTATTGGATGTCAAACATTACGTAATTTTGACACGTAATCAAGTGTAAGCCAGTCCTTGAACAACTCTCATTAGCTTCAGTTTCTGATGACCTACTGGTGGATCTCCAAGGCAAACAAAATACTTATAAGAATGTCAGATATATATAGAAAATTGTGATATTTCCACATTAATAGATTTATATCTACTTACAAACCATCAAATGTTGTGATGTGAGGGTCGTTCACGCATGCGCACGTGGATTTCACGTCTCTGTTGATGACAAGAACCTAAAAAAGAAAATACGATGTAGGTCGTAAAAACATACAGCATCCGTCGCATGGTCATGTTCAGTAAATAGAAGAAAAAAAAATCTTATGCATATATGTTGTTCATGTATGTGTAGTAAACAGTAAAGTTTGTTTTATTTAACGACGCCTTTTTATCGTATCGGCTATAATCATGCCCTCTGCCGCCACATAGGCTACTCTTATCGATAAGTAGCAAGGGGTATTTTATATGCACCGTTCCACAGACAGGACAGCAAATACAACGGCCTTTGATGAACCAGTTGGAACGGAAAATATCCCAAACTGCAGTGTAGTAAAAAGATGCTTCTTTCATTTATAATGTTCAATATGGATGAAATAAAAGATACCAAGACAACTAAACATGTAATAGTTTCTTAAAAACATAAAATGTTATGCCACATAATTAAAATAATGGTAGGAACCAGTGGAGGATCCCAGGGGCCAAGCCCCCTAAATTTTGTGATGTAAAGAACATTTTGTTAAATTATTATTACATGTATTTTTTTTATATATATTTTTTTTTAACATTATAAAATCCGAGAAATCAGTATCACATTATTGCCCGCCTCTGCCCCTCCAAACGGATTTTCTGGATCCACCACTGGAAACGAAGAATCTGACAACAAAATAAGTGCTCTTGATGTGTGACACTGGCTAAAAAGCGAAATTCTAAAATTGAACACACTGGAAGCACGAAGCACATTTCGTTAGGAAGTCATATTTTTGTAAATTTAATATATTCAGAAAATAACAGTTCTAACAGTAAGTATATTAAGACTGAAACACATATTACCTGATATGGTCGACTGTGTGTGAGATCGATGACATGTTCACTGTGTGTTATTTCTCCAGTCACTACCAGTTTGATTTTGATCGTCCTGATTGTGTTTCTGTCATACAGACCATCCACCGTGGCTTTGACCGGGATTTCTATCGTCTGCTTCCAGTTAGCAGACGTCAGGTGAGACCCACAGATGTGGTTTTCTGACCCCGTCACCTTTGACCCCAGTACGACCTGTGGCATCATGATGCTATGGGTACACCTATGATCCCCTCTACTGCTAACTTCTCCAATGATTTTCACTTTACAATTGCCTTTGTCTTCTTTACCACACAGCATTTGTGATGGGCAGTTGGTCTTTAGCTCGATTGTTTTGCCAGTCTTTCCTTCAACCACTTGTAGTTTTATCCTCGTGTCAGTAATGAGCTGAAAATAAATGTTAATAGAATACGTCAGTTAGTTAATACATTGTATGTGACGTTTGAATAAAAAGTCACTAATATCACTCCCATTGCTGCTGCTGCTACTGCTACTGCTACTGCAACTAATACAACTACTACTACTTCTACTACAACTACTACTGCTACTACTATTACAACTGCTACTACTGCTGCTACTGCTACTACTACTGCTGTTGTTGCTACTACTACTGCTGCTGCTACTGCTACTACTACAACTACTACTACTGCTGCTGCTACTACTACTACTACTACTACAACTACTACTACTGCTGCTACTACTATTGCTGCTGCTACTACTACTACTACCACTACTTCTACTTCTTCTCCTACTACTACTGCTGCTGCTCCAACTACTACTGCTGCTGCTCCTACTACGACTACTACTGTTTCTCTTACTGCTACTACTGCTGCTTCTGCTACTACTACTGCTAATATTACTACTACTGCTACTACTAATACTGCTTCTGCTACTACTACTGCTAATACTACTGCTGCTACTATTGCTGTTGCCATTTTTAATGTCACTACTTCTACTACTACTGCTGCTGCTGCTACTACTACTACTACTACACGTCTTCCTGCAACTACTGCTACTACTACCACCGCTACTGCTAGAAGTAGTAGTAGTAGCACTTGTAGTAGTAGCAGTACTACTACTACTACTACCTCAGCTAACCTACTACTGATATCATTACTATGGTAGTTCAAATACAAACTGAATACAAATACTACAAACTGTTTTGATATAACAAAACACATTTTACAGTAAACTACAAACTCACATGGACACTAGGTGTGAAGTATGAACTCTGTTTCATCTCTGTCCACTCAGTTCCTATAGAGTATTTCGCTTGAGCAGTGCAGTACACCTGTTTCAAAAACAATACAACATATTTGTTCAAAACTGTTCAATGTTATTAATGTCACGATTTCGCATATTTGAGGATTAAAAAAGGATTTCTGCAATTGCACTAACAATCGGTCAGAATGACTTTAAAGGTAACGTGTCTGAATCACATGGATGGCGAGCTTACAGTTAAAATATTGGCATTCCTCTATCATTCAGCACTTTATAGAAGGAATTTGTTAGTTTCCTTGGACATTTTTTGTTCCTATACTTAAGTTGACACCTACATACAGAAGGCTATAAACTATTAATAAAGGAAGAATTGTTTATTTAACGATACCCCAAAACATTGTCTATTCAGCGACTATTAGGTGTTAAGACATAATGATGCTGTTTTGCAAATCATGGTCTTTTAAATGGAAGCCGGTACCGCCAAATAGGGTATTCTTTCTGATTAACAGCAAGGAATTTTTTTTTATGTGCTTTCCCACAGACATGAATACATATACCACAACCTTTGAAACTTTAATTGTGGACCACGTGCCGGTGAAAGTGACGTACATACACCTACTGAGCCTTGTAGAGCACTAATTCTGGGATGGAGTCGGTATCAAGATTCAAAATACCATGCCACGACAGAGATTTGATCCCAGTACCTAGCAGCCGTGAGTCCGACAGTTTATCTACTGCGTCATCGAGGCCAGCACCTCACAGCAGAATTTTGTAAAGTATTATTATTAATATTACTGTTATTTATTGTTAATAATGATGATGATGACGATGATAATTCACCTTTTTGTTGTAAAGATCTGCATCAATGCTAGACACGGCTAGTGATGCTTCCGTTGTGGGCAATGTCGTCTGCTTCACGTGACTCGACTGTGATCCCTCGATGTGCCACGTGAACTGAATGACGACGCCCTTGGTAACGGTAAGACCGGTCACACCACAGACGAAGTATGCCTCCGTGCCAACCACATCAGGACCGATTGTAACTACTACTTTAAATGGTGGCACCCCAATAGGCTTTGGAGTTGTGGTCGTTGCAGTTGTAGCCTTTGTGGTTGTGGTGGGTAATGGTGTTGTTGTTTCTGTCGAGGGTTCTGGCTTTGTTGGTTGGATTTCTATAGGTTTAAAAAGTATAAAGATCTCAACTTCTCTAAAGACGAACCAACACCCATAGGTGGCGTATTTGTACTTTCAGTGGATGTAGTACTAGTAAATAAGTTTGACAACAAATAATTTTGATAGTTTTATTAATTTTACCGTGTTGAGAAATAATCTATTGTCGAAATAAACTTCCTCACATTTACCAAATATAATTTACTTTTCGAGATTAATATATCACAAGAAAATTATTGTTGATTGTTAACTGTTTGCCAATTGTTGTTTTATATTAATTAGTAAGTATTAAATGGGTTTAATAAAGGTTCCATTACCACTTATGCATCCTGGTGGGCAGACTCCAGGTGTAGGTGTCGGCGTTGTTGTTTGAGTATCTGAAATAGTTTTATTATAAAAGCATAGTCTATTTTTCATGTCATTATTTTTCCGACCTATGTTGAAATCTCATAACAGATTAGATATATCTAATAAGACAGTTTATATGAAAGACTAAACTTTTGTAATCGTAACCCTATTTCTGCAAAAGGCAGTCACAATACGTATTGTTAAATTCTTCCTGCACTCACGAACCACTTCTAAGCCAGTTGTGACACCACTTACACAGACCTGTGATCCGTAACTTATTTATCAAAAGCCGTGGTATGTGCTGTCCTGTCTGTGGGAGAGCTTGCTGCTAATCGGAAAGAGTAGACTATGTGGTGGCAGTGGGTTTCCTCTAACGACTATGAGTCGCTAAAAAGTGTCTTATAACTGCTGAATAAACAATGTGCTGGGCTGTCGTTAAACAACCAATATTTTGCATCATAACCACAGCCCTTCCCCAGGTCATGGTATTTTGTATTTTAAAGTATTAAGTTTAACCACTTGTACTTAGTTGTGTTTATAGTTTGTGTATGTACCGGGTGGGGGGGGGGAGGGCAGATTTACTATGAAACTAATGAAGTTTAAGCTTCAGGGCCCTTATTCCTGGAGGGACCCAAGAAGCGACTTTAGTCCTCATTGGTTAACCCAAACCTGGTTGCTGGTTGCAAAGGGCCTCCATAACAGTTCAACCTTCACGGCCCCAAATATTGTGTCCGCCACTGATGTGTACTATATTATGTATACAAAGTCTATATCGAAATAATAAATAAGCAACTTATACAGATCTTCTGTTCAACAAGGAATGTTTACATTCACTTCAGAATATCAGCACTAAAGCTTAAACTGTTGAGAGGCACTTAGTAAGATAACAGAATAAATAAAACAGACAGAAAAAGCCCTTTAAATGACGTTTTAAATAAAGTAAACCAATTAACTCAGCTTTTATGAAAAAAATATGATATTGAGATAATTTCCTTGCTTACATTCATTGTATTACTCGTATATTTGTTTTATATGTATTATTCCATGTGAAGACATCAACGGCAAAACGATCAGGGTTACAAATTTCCATAATTTGACCTGATACTGCCACCTATAACTGTTTATGAAGACACTTGGTTTCAAATGTCCCTATACACGCAGAACGATCAGAGACCTTCTTAAATAGGAACTCCAAAAATGACTGCCTATGGCAAAACAATCAAAGTGATATCATTTATTATCATTTTTCTCAGTTTGACTTCAGTGTGACCATGATCGATTCGTCTTAATATATAATTATTTGAAATATGTTCAATATATCTGATGTACTACGATATTTGGGATACAATTCTGGTAATATCTTATCGCAAAAAATAAAAATAAATGTATTCTACTCATTGTCAAATGTATGATTTCACAAACATTGCGATTATACAAAATTAAAACAATTTATATAAGACATTCATGAAAGTTGTATGAAATATATTTATCAAAGCATGCTTGTGGCACATCACATTATTTCAGTAGATTTAACTTACGTTTTTCTTCAACAGATACCTTGCCTCTGTGTATCAAGATGTCTATACTTGCAAACCAGATATCCAGCTGCTTCAGCACGCACTGCACGGGCTTCCAGCTAGACACAGATACTGCCTTAGCGAAGAAGAACGATCCTTGCAGATGTTTAGAAGTATCCTTGTGCTCTGTCGACTCATAAGCAGTTGCTATCAATATCCTGTCCACGTAGACCTTCAAAGTAGAGCTGGAGCTCCAGGAGATGTGGAACAGATGAGATGAAGTGACGTCAATGTTGTTAGTGGATACGGTGACGTACCACGCTTTAGTTGTTGTCGAGCAGATGACATGAAGTTGCCCAAACCTGTACACCATAGCTAACCCAGGAAAGTCGGGTCCTTCAGCTCCTGTAGAGAATACCACGGTGTTCTCTTCAAACTTGGAGAACTGGACTTCTATTGCTATGGTGATGCCGTCTGTACATGTGTTGAGATCTGTAAGGCAGGTTTTGTTGAGCTGGGATATTTCTAAGTAGTGTTCACTGGTTGAAAAGTGGACTCCGTGTGTATCATTGACTGGGTTGCCATGTATTTCCATTGTTAATTCCTGTGATGAGATTATATTTGTGGATATTCCTTTCAGAACAAAGTGGTATTCTCTATGGCTGTATGGTATCGTTGGTGTTGCGGTCGTTGTCGTTGTAGGTGGTGGAGTAGTCAGAAGATCTGGATTCAGAAGAAATTGCATTCTTTACTTTTTTTTATAAATAATAAGACCATTTCAAATAAAATATCATAGAATCACTATTGTACGAAATTATTTAGGTGGTCTAGCGGTAGAACATCGGACTCTCAAGCTGATGACAGTGGTTCAAACCCCGTTAAAGGCTGGCTCACACTTGACTACGAGTAAAAATTACCAACTGTTTGACATTCAGTAGCTGATGATTAATATATCAATGTACTCTAATGGTCGTTAAACAAAACAAACCGAAAAAAAATTCCTTTACTTTGACATTATCTTTAACTTAACTACCATATATTTTTCAATATAATAAATACATTTCAGTTTACCCGATGTGGAAAAAAAGAAAAAAGGAACGTATTGCCTAACACTGCATTTTGTCTATCATTATGAAATATATAAAGTAATAATTATAGGGGTGAAAATATATTTAGTGAGACCGAATAATTAACCGAATAATAAACCATTTAAATACGATGCTAAATTATATTTCTTAAAATATCTCCCTTTTCGTGATACTGATTGTTATAATTTATTTTATGCAGTTACCTCGAAAGATTGTTATATATGCCTAGTTACCTTGTAAGATTCCTTGTTTAATCAAGATATCCACATTGCCCATCCATATATGGAAGTTTGAGATTGCCATGGATGATGTATCAGGGTTGTCTCCTCCTTTCCCAACAGTTATAGGAAACACGTCTGTTGCATTCTGGAATGGAAAATCTAACTTTCCAATCGAACCAATCAGATATCGGTTTACATACAGCTTCAAGCCAAATTGCTGTCCCCATGAAATATAAAACCTGTACAGTTGTTCTGGTGCTAATATATAGGAAATCTTTGTTATCCACTTCCCGTGGCCTGCCTGAACAGCTATCTTCAGCTGTTCGTTTTGGTAGAACAGGGAAATCCCTGATTCAGATAACCCCTCTGTACCACTGTGGATAATATAGGTTTTGTTTTCTTCGACTATAGATTTAAACTCTGCATCAATCTGAATGGTAAAGCCACTTTTACAGTTCTGAAGGTCAGCAAAACAAGGGAGACAATTGGAGTCTATTTGAAGATACTGTCCTGGTGCGGTCATGTTTAAATACGTCACGTTTTCCTTTTTAAAAAGAGAAGGACTTCCGAACACATCAAGAGTCATGTCTGTTGTTTCAGCAAGAGTGCCTGTGATATCCTTGAAGCTGAGGTCAATAGAAGATTGGTTGTGTTTTATTGGAGTTCCGTTGCATGGTTCCACGGTGGCTAAAATGATCAAAAGAAAACAATAATTGTTCATCTTCTTCTTTTTTTTAAATCAGAATATTAAAAACGTAATATATAAAACATTATGCATATATAATCATATTTTAAACTCAAATATAATATTTTCTTACAGTATTTTAATACACCTTTAAATACATCAAAATGTTGGACCATTACCAATTGTATATTAATGACAATTATCAAGAACATTATGTTTTTGGCAGAAATCCATGACAATGGCAGAATTGCGGTGTGTCATCATTTTATGATAATATAATATATTACATATTACATAAAAAAATAGTTAAGCAATAGTGAAGTCAAATTAAATAATAGATTGTATTCTCACTATTATTATAATATTTACTGAAATATAGATTTAAAATAAAATAATTCAATATAAGTGTACAATAATGTATAATCAACTAGTAAAAAATAATTAATGTTTATATAACAGGGAAAATAAAATCTAGATTAATGAAATAAATAAATAAATATTAACAAGAACAAAACGTTGAACTTGCAAAAAATAATAAGAAAATGAGATAAATATTGCTAAGCTAGCAGTATTTGGATTTAGTAATTTAACAAGAATAGTGACAGCAGAAAATGTAAGCTTTATTATCAGTTTGTTTCAAAAATTATATCCACGATTCCTAATGAACCTGAAATTCTTTACCTTAAAATTTGTAGTTTGCTATTAAAGATATTTTGTATTGTGTTTTCATTTAGTCTGATCTTTCATATTTTCGTTATATACTTATATAATAGTTCACCAAATGTCTGATTATATAGTAGCCATTTTGAATTTTAAAAATGGTCACTTCTTCGCAATATGTCACAAGTTTGCCTAAGGACAATTTTTAAACAACGTGCATTCGTAGCTATGAACAAATCTTTATTATTTGTGCACAAAGGCAGACAGATAATATTTTATTGCATTTTAGTATATTTGTAATCAAATAAAAATCTACAATAATCATGTTTAAGTAGTGTTTTGGTCATGTTCAATTGTTTCGATGGATACAAAAAAAAATCTTGGAAATCGTTGATTGATCTTCATTAATAGAGTAGACGCAGTGACAGTTTAATCGAAGGATAGTATTATAAGCTGCAGTGAAAGCGAAACACGTTCTGTTCTTGTTAGATAGTGGGTTTGCGTTAGCGGTGTAGTTGAATGATATTAGGACCTATAAATATATTTGGAATTTGCGTTGGCTTCCAGAAGATACTAAAAATGGAAAATAAAAGTAAAATTAAAGAAAGATAAATATAAGAAAGGATTATAAACAGAAAAGGAAACTTAAAATTAATATTATTCAACTAATATTAATATATACTGTTCAAAATAAGTAGGAATATTCAAATTTACCACAACAAGAACAGTGTAATATTTATAGGTGAGTGGAAAACCAAATGCAATGACGTCACACGATAATGCCAAGAAATTATTATGTTAGGACATAGAGGTATGGCAGAGCAAGATCCAGATAAGCAGCAAGGGTAGAAATTGTAAAATTCAAGTTTAAGGTTAATGCATTCTTTAATAACGCTTAAAAACACTGTCCTTCTCTAAACATGCATGGAACATTCAGGACATACTCCAGATTAAGTTCCAACATGGCTTTTATATAGTGCAGCACCTAGATTCATCAAAATCTCTTGAACATCTTTGACAATGTCTGATATTTTTCTCGCTTCTCCGATGGTAGTAATTTTTAATACGATCGGAGCTGGTCAATATAATGTAAACTTATTTTTAATTTTGTATCAAGAGTCATTCCATGCTTATTAATATTTAAATTCAATTATCCCAAACTTATTTTGATCAGTATAGTATACAACATTCCTGTTCATAACATTGTGATGATAATAATAACAATTTATGCAAGGAACACGTTTTGTCAGCATCTCACACTATATACATACGCGGACGAATGTACATAAATAAAATTGTACTGATAAAGGCGATAATATTCCTGAACAAGTTTTATATTATAAATAGTTGATACTAGTGAATATATAGTATTATGTATAAATAGCTTTGTGCACATAATTTAAAATAAAAACTAAAACGCAATATGTTTACTAGAATGTGTGTGTGTGTTTGCAAGCGTGCGTGAGTGCATGTTTCTGTGTGTGTGTTTGTGTGTGAGTTTGTGTGAGTGCGTGTGTGAGTGAGTGCGTGCGAGTGTGTGTGCGCGCGCGTGTGTGTGAGAGAGAAAGTGCGTGTGTGTGTGTGTGTGAGTGTGTGTTTTGTTTATAAAAGATCATTTCTAAATCAATTGTAGCTATTAGAGTAAGTTATTATATACTTGTTTGGATTTCCGTTGTGGTTGATGCAACAGTTGTCGTTTGGGTAGTTGGTGCTGGTGTTGTAGGCTCCTCCGTTGTTGACTCTTGCGTGGTAGATGTCACTGTTGTTGATTCCTCCGTGGTTGCTATTCAAACAGAAGACAAAAAAAATGCGACTGTGAAATTAAAGTAATATGTAAGTTTGTTATTAATATTGAGTAATAAGGATTAAACGAAACAATGTTTATTAAATATAGATTCAAATGTGCATTTAATTTTCGTTACATGTGGTTTAAAAAAGATCTTGTCTTTCTTGGAGGGTGTCTTACAAACTCTCATACGTCAAGCAAATAACAATAAACAAATTTTAGAAAACACAAAATTGTTTGTTGAGTTTAAAGGAGCGATAGGTCCACAATTTTGAACAGGTGGATCATGGTTATGTCCAGCGTCGAACACGGATTTTGTTAAAGAAATATCCCCTTGATATATAAACTATGTGTTAAGTTTGTAAAGTTAAGTTTGACATGACTTGTAAGATTGTTCATGATTGATGCATTCACCATGTCAGTACTTGATATTGTGTAACGGTTAATTGAGATATTCTGTTTATGTATGATTGTTTACCAAATCCACCACCAACTCTACCATCACCTCCATCCTTGCCACCCCACTCCAACACTCAACAAATAAATATTGGCTATTGTTATAATTTTGTTTACTAACACTTACTTTCCTCTTTCAGTGGCGGCGGCAGTGTTCCTTGATGAATATTTGCCCTAATAGTCTCACTGTGTATTAGAGGCACTGTCTGGATCTGATGAACCGCTATCACCGCAGTATTGGTCGTGGAGCCAATGGTGAGTTTATGTGTCTGAGTACTCTTTACAGGAGTTGATTGAACCACACTTCCTATCAGCTTGTCCCCTTCATAGAGCTGCAGCCCGAGATGCGCATGCCAGGAAATCTGGAATTTATACCACTTGTGTGAAGTGATCACGAATGGGACTTTCAGCACCCATTTCTGGGTAGACGTCGATACATAACACCACAGATGCTGCTGATAATAGATCAGCGACAACCCTTTGTAACCTGTATGCTCGGCACCACTGGATACTAGAAGACATTGCTGGGTAGTGAGATGAGAGAAACTCGTAGTCAGACTGAATGTGAAGCCAGAGGAACATCTTTCCAGGTTGGTGAGACACTGGTCGACGTGCTGGATCTCCACAGAACTGTGGTCTTCAAGAATGAGGATCTTATGCGTCTCCTGGGTGCGGATGTGAACACTGCCGTGCAGTAGCAAGTCATAACCTGTGGTTTTCACAATGTGACTTTCAATCCTCAGGAATGTGTAGGTTGTTACGATCACTGCACTTTCTAAAACACAACATACATGTACATGACCAGCTACTTAATAACATTATAATATTTAGACTTGGTTATACTGATATCAATACTCATAGAAATATAAACAGACCTGACTTGCCCCAAAACAGTCCATTTTGTGTCAATGTTTTGGAAGATGAATTTCATTTCTCCTTTTATATAATGACATTAGAAATAAATATTTGCCCCATAGATATAGGTATCACCTCAGTAGATTTAAAACAATAATTTTCTTAAATACAAAAGTACATAAACATAAAATTAATGCAATTTAAGTAAATTTGTCTTTGATGTTCTTAGAGCTAGACAGGTATTTTGTGATTTTTAGTATATTTTGTCCAAAGATAAATGTTGTATGTTGGATGCCTAGTGTGTTATGTTTGAACACTGTTGTATCATTGTCCTTGTTATAGTGTGGACAACTCTAACAAAAAAAATAAAGAATTGAAATATAAGTCGTATTGTGCATACAAAGTATAACAAGGTCTTGAACTTATTTTTAATTGTCAAACTTATAAAGGCAAACTGTAAATTACAAAGCAGGTTATGTTGCTTCTATATACAAAGGTATCTATGTATTTCAACCCGTATATAGAGGTCACCTGATAAAAGATGCCATGGTTGGCTTTACTGGATGAAGTTCCATTGTACATATAAGAATTAATTAAATTCTGTATTTTGTATTTTCAAATTGAACTGAGCAGCAAAACCACTGGGATAAAGAGATTGATAAATTACTAGATGTTTAAATTCATTATCTCGTATAAACATCGAATTCTCAATCTGAAGACTGTGGTTCAAAACCAGTTGGAGTCTGGCTCGCATTTGACTAAGAAATGTTTGACATCCAATAGCCGATGATTTATAATTTAATGTGCTCTAGTGGTGTCGTTAAACAAAATATTTCGTATAAATCGAGTATGCAGGTTATCGTAAACTAATGTTATGTTGATTAAACACTACTTACTTTCAATATCACACTTTTCTCCAAAGTACTGACCAACACATTTGCAGGTTTTCTGTCCAACACAGGAACCGCCATGTTGGCAATAGTCGACTGGACATAGACCTGCAATATCAGCAATAACATCTTAGTAATGAAACATCTTATAAATCGTGGTTTATCACTTTTTTATTTATTATACGTATTGAAATGAAAAAAATATCAGTTCTTTTGTAAATATATTAAAGAGATAAAACCAATAATTGTTTACAGACAAATGTCATATTCTTACCATTAATCGGTAATTAAGACCCTAAAATTCTTTATAAATTGATGTTGGTAGTTGCGTCACCCATTTGAAAAAATGAAATTATTGTTTGTTTATTCAGCAGCTATTAGGTATCAGAAATATGGTGTTTTGCGATTCATGGTCTTTATCACCACATAGGCTACTCTTTCCAATTAGCAGTAAAAGATAGTTTTGGACCATTCGTTAGTGGAAGTGGTGTGCACATACTCATTGAGCCTTGCGGAGCACTCACTCGGAGTTGGAGCCAGTATCGAGATTAAAACGTCCATACCTCGACTGAGATTTGATCCCAGTACCTACCAACCGAACGTCCCATAGCATAACCAGAGCAGCTATATTTGAACTACCAATCGGGGATTCATACTCTAAAAAGTTTTCACAATTTGGTTTTGATAGAGGGGACATATTTTTGCTGTTTTTATTTGGTATGTTTTTACTATGAGTAATACTACACTGTGAATATGAAATACTTTAAGTATGATTATGATCTCTAAGTGAAAAGAAAGTTTCTAGGTTGTCTCATAGAATTATTTCACTTTGGGTGATATATTCTCTTCTTGGATTTTCACGAACCTTCTTTACAACTCATGATTTCCACTCTGAAGCACGGTGATTCTATCCAGGACTGTGGTTCAATTCGCAGGAGGTCTGTGACAAACATTGGAATGAAACTAACATGGTAAGAAGCACTCTCGTTGTAGATGGCTGGAATATCCTTCAACAGAACAAACACAAGTAGTTAGTAAAAACACCCGTGACATTGTGGGATGGATGGATGGATGGATGAATGGATAGACGGAAGGAAGAAAGAACGGACGGACAGATTGACGGATGGATGGATGGATGGATGGATGGATGGATGGATGGATGGATGGATGGATGGATGGATGGATGGATGGATGGATGGAAAGATGGACGGGCGGATAGTAGAATGGAAGTATGGACGGTATTTTATAAAAGGGTCGGTGCATAATTTGAATACTACTATTAATTTTTCTTAATTCTCATTTGACCCTAACTTTTCGCAATTTATGGAAACTGTTCTATTTATTTTAGCGTCTCTTTTTAATAGCTTACGTGATTAAATTCTTGTAGTTCTCCTCTTGTCGAAAAAGCTGATCTAAAAAGAAGGCGAAAATTATTTATGAAGGCACTGGCATACTTTGTAGGGCGTGGTCCAAGTGAAGGGTGTTGAAAGCTCAGACCTTCGATAACTTCAGGTTTGTTAAAGTGCACTTCAAAGAACGGATGTTTGTCATCTGAGGCAGGACACCATGCATTCATGTATTTGTCTGAAATTATAATTTTACAAATAATAATGACGATAGATTTAACTATTTATTTTAGAAAGATACAACAATGTAACGCTATGGTATTTTTGAGCATTTAGTGTACATCAAAATAGAGTGAGAGCCAATTGATATTTAATTGTTGCGAGAGTTCCAGAAGGTTTGAGGTGTTTGTTGTGTAGAGGGACCCTAACTGACCCCAGAAACCAGAGTCTTAAGTAAAATAAACGTTGGCTGGAATGGGGGATACTCCTCAAAATACCCAAATTGTCATTTAATTGTTGTGAAAGTTGTAATAGTAGTGTCTTTTTCTGAATCACGTTTGTATATATTTTACAACTCCTGTTGTCATCCTGTGATTATAAATATTGTTTTTGTGGAACTAAAATATTTTTATTCTGTCTTTTGACGGCCTGGGAGTCTTAAATAAAGTTTCAAAGATAATATGTTGACATTTTACCTTCACAGCATCCATATCTAGCTTTGGTCTTTTCTTTCCCTGGTGCTTCTGAAGATACGAGGATCATATCGTCTGTTATGTTCTTGCTTTGCATGCCCAGGCCAAACGGGCGACATTCTGTAACAACATTATTGGATGTGTTTTTTTTAGAATAATATAGACTGTGCTAAAGTTTCATATAACTGTTTTAATAGATACATATTATAATTAAAATCGCTGACATTCCTACGTTATTTTAGAATTAGAAAAATATGTATCCTGCTAAAACAAACAACGATTTATTATTATTATTATAATTATCATTATTATTATTATTATATCCTAGTAGTAGTGGTGGTAGTCGTAGTAGTAGTAGTAGTAGTAGTAGTAGTAGTAGTAGTAGTAGTAGTAGTTGTAGTATTTTTATTATTATTATTATTGTAGTTATTATTATTATTATTATTATTGTTATTATTATTATTATTATCTTTATTAGCCTTTATTTTATAGAAAATACATTTGTAAAACGCCAATAACTGTAAACAACAGCTCTAATTGTAACTTGCTAAGTCCAGATTGAGAAAATGCTATACAATACTTAGTGCATACATGTATTATCTGTTACTTAACAAAATTCAATAAACTGTTTGCATTACAGTGCTGCGCAAAAGCTGTTATTATAGTGTAGCAATATGTACCAGTATATAAAACATATCGCCATTTATCAAAATTATAGACTAAGCGAGTTCTTTAAAAAAACATAATATAATAAATAAATAAAACATTTTTTTAATAAAAAAATAATATAGAAAACACCTCTTCAGTTTAGATAAAATAGTTTGCATAACCATTATGAAGTATCGTCACTATGCTATGTTATTTATCTTGCATTCTAGATTTAACAGTTTGGGCTATTTTCTGTTCCCACCAGTGGTCCACAACTGGTTCATCAAAGGCCGTGGTATGTGCTGTCCTGTCTGTGGACAGTGCATATAAAAGACCCTTTATTGTTTATCGGAAAGAGTGGCCTATGTGGCGGCAGCGGGTTTCCTCTAAATAAATATATCAGAATGACCACATGATTGACATCCAATAGCCGATGATAAGATGAAAATCAATGTGATCTAGAGGCGTCGTTAAATAAAACAAATTTTACTAAGTTCTGTAAAAATAAAATAATAAATTTAAAAAAAACTTTAAAAAAAAAAAATCAATTCAGATAACATAGTCAGCATAATTATTATGAAGTATCATCACAATGTTATTTAATATAGATTTCAAACCAGAAGGTGTTGGCTTACAAGTACTTTATTTTTTTAACCACTGTTCTTTGTTGTTGGTTGAATGTCAATACCAATCCTTTAGATAACTGACTAGATTAAAAGCAGAAGTTAATCCTCGTTCACTTTATTGTCTGCGTTATCAGTGGTTTAATCTGTGGGTGGTGGTGATTCTGTAATGCAGTGGCGGATCTAGAAAATCCACGGGGGGGCTAAAGAATCCTTTAACGTTAAAAAAATTATTTATAAAATTATAATTGTTCTTTTTTTAATCGCAAATTTTACGTGGGGCGGGCCCCTTGCCCACCCCCCAAACCCGCTACTGGTAATGTTAAATCTATCTTATAATTTCCAGTATAGGAGTGATGGCAATACGTTCACAACAACTTAATAAAAACAAACACCCCTAGATCCGCCACTTGTAATGTCAAATAAATCTTATAATTTGAAGTACAGATGTGAAGGCAGTATGTTCACAACGACATAATAAAACAAACACGGCGCCATTTTAACTTGTGAGTTAGTTCATCGAGGTTATAGGCGTGGTTGTTGTAGATCACAGATAGTGCACTGTAGTGCATGTGTATAGTTTTTAATTAAATTTTGTGATTATTAATGAGGATGTAAATCTGGGCGTGGTGAAGTAACATTTTGATAAAGTAATTGTTCTGACAGATGAATGATCAATGGTGTATGAATGTGCCGAAAAGTGGGGGAAGGGGAGCACACACAGACAAATATTAGAAAATGAATCGATATATACGAAATATATAAAAAGTGGGGGGCACATGCCCCTTGTCTCCCTCTCCGCTTCCTACGCCAGTGATGATTTGATAAAGACCTATAGAACATAAAAGATATGCTCTCTATAAGTGGTATTTCTCGTTCCAGCTGTTGGTTCACGATGGTATATCAAAGATCGAGGTATCTGTTTTCCTGTCTATGGGAATGTGCATTTATAAGATTTCTTGCTATTAATCGGAAAAAAGTAACCTATATAGCAGTTTCCTTTAAAGATCATGAGTCGCAAATACCCTATATTAGTCACCGATACTGAACAGCAAAAGAAATGCTAATTTAATTTGCAATGTTTCATTGAATAAAAGTTAACCATATTTTGACGTTGGCTGTTTTGCTTACTGGAGGTATGTGCAGAGAAGTTTAAATCGTGCGCAACATGAGTTTTATGGTTTTATGAATGTTTCGTCTAATTTGATTAAACTGGATCTGAACAAACATTTCTTTTGCTGTTCAGTATAATAGCTGTTGAATAATCAATGTGCTGGGGTGCTATTAAATAAACAATCGTTTCTTTCTCTCTAAAAAGATACATTTAAAGATTTATATGTTTACAAAGGAAATTGAATTTAGATAGCGTTTGTCCGCTGTAATTTAATTTAACTGCTTTTTAAAATACTGACTAGGCTATTATATACAGACAGACATTTATGTTAAAATTGTAAATTTATATTATATATATTTATTTACAGATATATCTGCATGTAGGTAAATGTAGCAATGTATAGAATTCCATTTTATAAATACATTTTTATAAATTACACTTTTTCGTGTGTTTTTTTAAAGGTGATTTAATAGTGATACGAGAATATTTTTTGTTTATTATATATTAATTAAAATCAGTGCTATAAAAGGATTGTGATATTATTATCACTAGTAAAGTTTGTTTTATTTAACGACGCTTCTGGAGCACATTGATTTTAATCTTATCATCAGCTATTGGACATCATTCTGACATATTTATTTATTTAGAGGAAACAAGCAGCTGCCACATAGGCTACTCTTTCCGATAAGCAGCAATGGGTCTTTTATATGCACCGTCCCACAGACAGGACAGCACATACAACGGCCTTTGATGAACCATTTGTGGACCACTGGTTGGAATGTAAAATAGCCGAAACTGTAAGTGGGTCCTGCTCCTACCAAGATGTTGATCAATGGGGCTATTTATCATTCCATGCAGAGGTTCACGCAGGGCTGGATTTACAACTTGGGAGGCCCGGTTCACTTCGAGCGGGGGCCTCTCAACATAGAAATTTAATTACATGACAAATAAAAAAAAAAACTAAAATTAATAAATAGAACTAATTTTATAATTATTAATTTTTTTAATAAAGGAAGTCCTTCGTCTGGGGGGCCCCTATGGCAACCCCCCCACCCTTATAAATCCGGCCCTGTCTTACTGCAGCAAAGCCGACTGTTTTGACTCTTGTGTTAACGATTATATGCATTTCGTATGACATTATTATCAAATTCAAAATGGCTTGTATCAAAATCTTCGGTCTGAGGCTAAGTGGCAGTTCTCGTACAAAAAATATAAAATAAAAATCTATGAAAATTAATTGTAGAAATATATTATTTCTTAGTGTATGGTAGTATTTGTGCAGTTTATTGGATACCTATAGCTAAGGGCGAAAATCCGTACACACCCTTGTCCAAAACATATATTTACATGAAGGCAACTCATTCAAAACTCGACCAGTGGTCAACAACTGGTTTATCAAAGGTCGTTGTATGTACTGCCCGGTCTGTGGGAAAGCGTATATAAAAGATCCCTTGCTGCTAATCAGAAACAGTAGCCTGTGTTACTGAGCTGGTTTCCTATAAAGACCATGTGACACCTAATAGCCGCTGAATAAAAAACGTGCTGTGGTGAGCGTAGAACATGTTCTAATTTGTCATGTACACAGGTAGACTATGTGCGTGTCTGTGGGGACTCAGTGAGAACACGGCCTAAATCGTTGCGTCGCTTACCCACACCACCCCACCCCACCGCATACGTGTGAAGACTAGCCTATTGGAATAGTATTACAGGTCGGTACATAGTCATGTGATTCGCGATAAAGTCACATCAAAACGAAATGTTCATAACAGGTAAGAACCACTGTTATTTTTAATTATTTATTTATAAATAATTTTCCATATTGACAGGTGATTCAACAGAACGATTTGATGGCGTTGCGGTTAACAACGAAGCATATTCACAAATAAAAAATGGCGACCTCGCGGCACGAGTTGCGTACCTTGATAGACTGAACATCATCTTGGAGAACGCCAGACGGCAACATCACTGTAAACTGTTGACGCATTACTCTATGAGCTGGCACTGGGGCAAGCGCAGTGACGGTCAAAACGACTTCCTGTGGCATGGCAGAACTCAGAATGCAACAAGTCACATGATCGATATATTTGACAGTACGGATGTTCAGGTTTGTAGCAATCTATTTTATTCATTTGTATTTTATTTTATTTACTTATTTATGTATTTAGATGTTGTTTGTTTGGTAGGTCGTTTGTTTGTTGTTGTTGTTGTGTTTTTGTTTTTTGTCTTCCTAAAGTACGGTGGGTCGATACCCTTAAATAAACTAATTGGGCAATTTATCGTACCAGTCAGCTGTATATAACTGGTGTAACAAAAGACGTGATATGTCTTGTCCTATCGATGGGAAAGCACAAGTAAAAGATCGGCAATAGTAGCATATTAATGTAGCAGCAACGGGTTTCATCTCTCCTAATAACACTAGCCTCTGTCATTGACATACAGCATAGGAAGCCGGGATGTAAGCACG
The DNA here is from genome assembly GCA_032355785.1 of Symmetromphalus regularis. Classification (NCBI taxonomy): domain Eukaryota; kingdom Metazoa; phylum Mollusca; class Gastropoda; order Neomphalida; family Neomphalidae; genus Symmetromphalus; species Symmetromphalus regularis. The sequence goes on along the minus strand of JAULBS010067976.1, from coordinate 3,486 downwards.
AAAACAAGCTTAACGACCAACCTGTTGTTTGTCTGCGGGTAAAGAATGCTGTGGCGGCAATCTAGATCCTAGTTTTTATATGGGCATGAAGACAGCACAAAGTTGTCCTTTATCAAGCGATAATGTTATTGGCTCATTATCAAAGTAGAACACCCCCCCCCCCCCCAGTGGCGCAGTGGTTCACCTGAGGGACACGCACCTAGTAATTACTGGGATCAAATCTCAGCTGAGACGAGGGATTTCTAATCTCCATACCAGCTCAAACCCAGAGTGGGTGCTCCGTTCACAAGTGATTTATCAAAGGCCGGGGTATGTGCTATCCTGTTTGTAGAAAATCGCCTATAAAAGATTCCTTGTTGCAAATCGGAAAGAGTAGACTGTAGCGGCAGCGAGTTTCCTTTAATGATCATGATTCGCAAAACATTATAAGTCTGACATCTAATAGCTGCTAAATAAACACTATGCTGAGGTTTCGTTAAACAAGCCTCCCTGTCGTTTGTTGGTGTCCTGAATTCCGTTTAAACTCCTTTTTATATTTGTTTATAGGTCGGCTACACACGGTTTTCTGCCATATCAAATCGTATGAATACCGCCGGATATCAGCATGCTCTCTCAACCCAAAAACCAATCTTCACTACACTGTACACCAACAAGGTAAGTGAGATAAAACCTAACTTCACTACTCTGTACACCAACGAGGTAAGTGAGATGAAACCTAACTTCACTACTCTGTACACCAACAAGGTAAGTGAGACGAAACCAAACTTCACTACACTGTACACCAACGAGGTGAGATGAAACCTAACTTCACTACTCTGTACACCAACGAGGTAAGTGAGACGAAACCAAACTTCACTACACTGTACACCAACGAGGTGAGATGAAACCAAACTTCACTACTCTGTACACAAACGAGGTAAGTGAGATGAAACCAAACTTCACTACACTGTACACCAACGAGGTAAGTGAGACGAAACTTGACTTCACAGCACTGTACACCAAGTGAGATGAAACCAGACTTCACTACACTGTACACCAACAAGGTAAGTGAGATGACACCAAACTTCACTACTCTGTACACCAACAAGGTAAGTGAGATGAAACCAAACTTCACTACTCTGTACACCAACAAGGTGAGATGGAAACAAACTTCACTACTCTGTACACCAACAAGGTAAGTGAGATGAAACCAAACTTCACTACTCTGTACACCAACAAGGTAAGTGAGATGAAACCAAACTTCACTACATTGTACACCAACGAGGTAAGTGAGATGAGACGAAACCAGACTTCACTACACTGTACACCAAGTGAGATAAAACCAGACTTCACTACACTGTACACCAACAAGGTGAGATAAATTATATGACAACATACTTTTATTTATAAAAAAGATAGTTATGTTATTATCTCCATCCAAGTTTGTGTGTTTGTGTTTGTGTGTGTGTGTGCGCGTACGTGTGTGTGCGATTTTATTTATATCATTTAACCATAGTAGGCCTATGTCCCACCCACCCCTGTAGATGATATTTATTTCTGTGCTGGAGGGGGGGGGGGTGATGTCATTAAATTAGTCTTATCTGACTTTTTTTTATATATTGATACAGGCATCCCCTTGTCAGATTTCGTTCTTTCCTGGAGATTGCAATTCTTGGCATGTCGGAAGTGAAAGCGCCATGTTTCAAGTTATCGATCAGTTCAACGACAATGGAATTCCATTCGCTAAGCCATGCATCCACTACTTCCGAGGCGTGTACTCATCAGGCGGGCATCCTGATTGGCCATCTCATAAACATTAATAAATTGGCATTTGGTGTTTGTTCTTTTTTATGGTTTATAATCGTGAGTTATTAAATACATAATATTACAATTGCAGCATCACAGATTAGAAATCTAATTATTTCATTCACCGAGCACATTGGTTTTAGTAGATAACTAGATTGCGTTAATCTAAAGGGGGGAAATATGAAGGAAATATAAAAGGAAATAAGAAGAGAACAAATGTTTTAATTTTAGCAAAAACAGAAACGAAATAGCGTGTTTTCAACAATTTTCGCCATGCCTATTTTATTACCATGACAACCACAATTTCAATACGTCCACAATCAAGTAGCCTTTCCTAAAAGTTCCGAAAACCGATGGGTTTTTTTCGTGACCCACTAGCCACGTCATTCAAAGTGTGACGTAGCGGCGCGACAGCACTCGAAATGCATCAGTCGTATCTCGCATGCGTGTCTGCTGTTCGCTGATAGTGTATTTTGTTTGTTTTTATTTTGTGACTGTTTAATTTCACTGTGAAAATATCAACAAGATCTTTTCAGTATCTACTTTTCAAACGTTTCCCGGGGCAACTTATCCCCGGATCCTAGCTCTCAAAATCGCTAGTCCGTCGCCCCAATGTTATAATCGTTCCGTGGGTTTATTTCATTTATTTATTTGAGTGTTTATACGTTTTTGCTTCATTATTAATGTTTGATTATGGAGTGCTGCCCAAGACTCCATTGGGTGCGCCATCTTTATTCTGAAATCCGAAAAATTCTTAAATCCAAAACACAACTGGCCCTAGTGGTTTTGGATACAGGATCGTGAACCAATAAGCTGGTATATTGTTTTGTAATTTTGTCGCTATATTGCCTACCAGCCTATGTCAGTATTCTTTGATATCTTTCAAATCAATCTTAGTCTGATGCGGAAATCGAAAAACAACAAGCAACAAAAATAAAAATAAAAACTTCCTGACCTTTCAACCTCGAGGCACTGGAAACCTGGACACTGAAGCCCAAAACCTGGAGATTGACTTATTGCTAAGCAAAACAAAGAGGTCGGGGGTTTTTTCGGTTTTTTTTAAAGCAATAAAAACGGCAAAATCGTAAGGCTTGAGAGGTCTGTACTTCGTATTTTATTGCACCAGTCGTGGAAGTGGAAACATTGTCTTCTCAAATGGAAAGAATAATAAATTACAAAGGTCATTCTATGATCATTTAGAGAGGATTTTTATCACAATTAAAGGCATAGTCCCACGTAATTTAAGGGGCTAATTGTCTAAATATTGATTACGAATAAAACTTACATGCATTTGTGATACTATATCTCGCTTTTATAACACATGGTTTTAACTGAACCATGAAAGAGGGAATTCCATGTTGAGTCGATAAATTTTTTTCAAATTTCAAGATCGGAACTTCTCGTATGTTTTCAGTGAAACCATTTCCGCCGCGGGAAGTTTCCTATTGAAAGGCCTAGTTTCAGGAAGAATTCGTCCCAAAATAGAATTCGGGGAATACTTGTCACGTGACTCGAAATATATACGTCACATCCCTAGTCTCGATTTATTTATCCATGACCATAATTCATTATTATTTTTAAAACATTGATAAAAAAGCGACATGCGGTGGTTATAGTGTGACCCCTAATAGCCGATGTTTACTTTTGTGCTGGGAGGGGGGGGGGGGGTCGTTAAATAAATAAATAAATAAATAAGTCGTT
>JAULBS010067881.1:0-22488 GCA_032355785.1 Symmetromphalus regularis | reverse complement strand
TAAAGCCTTCAGCTGAGATATTATTTATTAATATTGTATTAATAAATGGAATGAAATGTATAATTTTTGATATAGTGGGTTGGTAAAGTTTGTCTGCCAACAATGGTATAAGTACTGTTTTTTTATGATGTATGTGCTACCTGTAAAATATACTGCAGAGTGTATTTTTTCTGTATTATTAATGTATTTAGCGTTTTAAACTTTCCCTATATTATATGTGAATGTGTTTTTAATTAAATTTGTTATTGTTTTTATAGGGTTTGTACATGACGAATAAAAGAACCTTAACAAGTACTAGCGTTCCTTCCTTTATTAAGAAGAACGTAACATATTTATCTGAGGTACTCTTAAAATGAACCTGGCACAAAACACACTACTATACTTACAGTACAGCTAAAACAGAATATTAAATAACATTATGAAAACTTACACTTATTCAACAGATTAAATTAAAACAATTAGTATACAAGTTAAATGTTCAAACCTTAATGAGTTCTTGATCACACTGGCCTCTCTCATAGGCTACACAGGCAAGATGTGGATCTCTCTTCTCACAGTACTTTCCTACAACTCGACTGTCATAGTACTGGTTCTCTCTACAAACCAAACAACATTTCAGTTAGCTACATACAGATTCACAATACAATGAACAATACAATGAATAGATGAATAACAAAGCTGTAATTTACAATGGTATAGGGATGAAATAATTGGTCCCCTAGTCTTCAGAAGTAATCATATTTTAGAGACAGCACCCATAAAAAATAGTAAAATTTGTTTTATTTAATAACACCTCTAGAGTACACTGATTTTTATCTTATCATCGACTATTGGACGTCAGTCATATGGTCATTCTGACATATTTCTTTAGAGGAAACCTGCTGCCATCACATAGGCTACTCTTTCCAATAAGCAGCCAGGGGTCTTTTATATGCACTTCCTCAAGGACAGGACTGCACATACCATGGCCTTTGGCTAACCAATTGTGGACCACTGGTTAAAATAGAAAATAGCCCGAACTGCAAATGGGTCAACTATAAAAAATAGTTAATCATGTACAAAACCAAACTTTATTCATCCTGGGAGCGACTGATCCCTGAACTTCTATACATTATTTTAACCCTTATTAGCCATTGCCACTTACAACCTTATTTCCCTGATTATAGGAAATCATGATTTAATTAGAAAAAAGAAGCAATGTTCCAATGTACTAAAGTACTAGATATTTCACAAATAGATGAGACGAAAATCCGACCTTCCTTTTAAAACTCCCTGATGCCCACTTCCAAGAGTGATATATAAAAAATAGTTTAACAAAACCCCAGTACACTGTTTATTTAGGAGCTGTTATGTGTCAAATACATGGTATTTGTGAGTTGTGGTCTTCAGAGGAACCCAGCTCTGTTTGATAGGCTACTTTTTAACATTAGTACCAGGGGATCTTCTACAGGAATAGCACATACAACAATCTTTTGTCAAATCAGTTAGTTTACTCCTGGGTGGAACAAAAAAATGAAGCCATATATTATGAATGCTGGTAAAATAATACTTAGGCTAAAGGTACAATAAAAGAATAAGGATGATTACCGTAGAAATCTTTCTGGGTTATTGTTGCTGTCAATGTAGATCTTAGCCAGAGCATTGTGTGTAGCTGGTTCAGTGACACCTTCGTGTGTTCTTGTCTCCAACCATGGCAGTAACAGCTTCAGTCTGAAAACATTTTACATTGTGTAAATACACGTCTTACAGTATAATTATTTCTGTCTGAAATCTAATATTTTTAAAATAGAATGTACATTGAATTACAACAGTGGATGTTAACTTACTATTAAGTGATTTGTTACAAACAGCCTTTGTAATTAGTAATCATTTTAAAACATTATCAAAATTGCTCAAAACACAATTTATACACCTCCAAATGAGATTTTAATTTAAAATCTGAGAAAGTTTGTTTTGTCTAAAGAACATCAATTTTTATCATCAGCTATTGGAGGTCCTATAAGCAGCAAGTGGTCTTTTATATGCACCATCCCGCAGACAGTACAGCACATACCATAGCTTTTGATGAACCAATTGTGGACCACTGGTTAAATGGGTCCACTGAGAAGGAATCTGACAAAGGTAAGGATCATTGGCTGCATCATCTGCTTGCACACTTGAACTTGCAAAAAGTGTTGTTACTCAACAACCCAATGATTACATTCAGTGAAATACCTGTTTCTCTTTTCTACTTCTTCCACCAGTTCATCGGTTGAAAATTGTCCTTTGACTACAAGGATGAGTTGTTTAATGATATCTTCACCACAGTCCACGTCCAGCAATCCACCAATGACCACAGGCAAACGAGCAGGATTCACCTGACATAAAACAGAGAAATGTAGAGGAACATGCCAACACAGTTAACTCCAATCAACAAATAACCTATGACAGGGTGCAGTTAGTATTTTTTCTAACTTCAAATATATCAAGAGATTACTGCAAAAAACAGTTATATCCAAAACGGTACCTTTGAGAAAAATGAATTTAAAGTTAAGTGTCAAGTAAAATCAGAACACTTTTTATAATTCTTTTTTATATAGGAGAATGCAAAATGACATGTCCAAGACCTTTGATTCTGTGCTGATTCTAAATGGGCCAAAATTGCCAAAATGGACATTACTGTTTCTTACATAGCTTGGAAATGTAGCTGGACTTATATGAACTTTTTTAAATTTTTTATCTTTCCATGAACATAACTATAAGAGACTAGCTTTCCCATGTTAAATTAATTTCCTGCACGCCACTGTTTAAGAAAATCTGTTTGCTTATTGGCACTACATTTACACACTTTATGCATAAGTCACAATGACATGTTACATAAATAAAAATAACATAAAATCTCTTGTTTTGTTTTTACTTCAATACTATTAAATACACCAGACAAACAAATCCATAAAAATTTCCATATCTAAAAAATTTCAATATATATTTCAACAAAAACACGAATGAAAAAGCAAGCGACAGTTCTTACCTTCTGTACATATATTTCAATGTACTTTTGCTGATTGTTTCGGTACAAGTAGAGAACTAAGTCATGTACAAAGTCAAAACGATCACACACTATAATGAGAGGAAGCTGGTCGGTCAATTTGGCTTCCTGAAATTAAGATGGAACATAATGTAGTAAGTGTAATGCAAAGAAGTTATTTATGGTTTAGAATACCGTAATATTTATCAACAATGACCAGTCAACAACTTTCTCTGGGTCAATTTTATTTAACACTAACAGACCTAATAGTAGCAAATAAAACATCAAAAAGAAAAAAAAAGAAAATTTTAATGACATCCCAGAACATTGTTTAATCAAAAGCTTTTAGAACAAACTCGTTATGACCACCACTTTATACTACATTTTATCAACTTTACTAAGATCTTTTATATGCACTATACAAGACCGTTATTATACCAGTTATGGACCACTAAGTGAAAATGAAAATGTTCCTGAGTCAATTTATGTAAACACTTAACGTAATCTTTTGAACTACTTTTACATCATACATTAAATTAGTTGCACCAATTATTTCTAGTTTTTCTCCCGAGTTTTTCTTGAGTTTAAGAAAAAATATGAAATTTTTTAGTTTTGCAGGTATTCCAGGTGAGTGGCGACCTGTACAGAGCATCAGTCGATCAATCAACCACGCCTCAGAAGATTCTCTCCTCTAAGCCAGGTCCTGCTTGATATAAATAAGTAAACAACCCATTCTTACCTTGAGGAAATTTTTAACTCTTTCTGGATCATAGCAGTTGCTCTCTCTGCATATTCTCTCCACTTCCTTGATTTGCCCAGTTTTACAGGCAGCCTGGATGTATTTGAAGTGCACCTCAGCCTCCTGACTGAAGTTCACAATCGATCCCAAGAAATAGAAAAGACCTGAAAAATTGAAAATTACAATAAAATTACATAAATATTCATATCTTTGGTTTATATTAGTAATTTTATGTCTTATTCAATTGAAAATATTGGATGAATCTAGCTGAACCTCATCGAAAAAACAATGGAATTTACAAGGCAACTGAAAATCGGCATTCATCACTCAGATTTTTGTAAAATTTTGGGAAATGATTGGAACCTACGAGTAACGGCCAGAACTCAAATATTTCTGCTCATAACCTCTTAATTAATGAGATACATGCTAATAAACGTTTGGCTAATTCAAATGTCTGTATCTTTTGAAAGTATAGCACCTACAGAGCTGGTTCTTGATTCATTTTGAAGATCTTTCACAGCTCTATATATTTGTTTAAATAACATTTCTTTTTTAAATCCACCATAAAAAAATTATCATAAGTTAAACATTTCAAACATGAATAAATAATATATATATATATCCTTCAAATTCTTCCCAGAGGTACCTTATGATGTAAACAAGCTTCCCTGTATGTTTTGTGATGGGCACTGAAAGTTTTTGAGAAACGGATAATTACATGTGATATGTTGGTTCGAAAATCACTATTAGTAATGCATTATACTATTTGGCAAAAAGCCAAAAGTTGTTCACTATGGATTTTATTATGAATATCTTTCTCAATCATGTAATCATTAAAGTTGAGCAATTCAAGCCACAAGATTGAAAAACATTTGATAATTCTGACACATAGTCTTCAGAGGAATCCTGCTGCAGTTTTGCCATAAAAGTGAGTTTTTACATTCCAGTTGTGATGGAAAAAAAGAAGAAGTAAAAATTGGTCTACTTTTTTATGTGTATATGCACAAAGGTAAACAAAATTTAATCAAAATAAAAACAAAATGACCGTAAGCATTCATTAATTAGAACTATCAAAATACATACTTAAGCAACTGTTGAAAAAGTTTAAATATCAAATACGGTTTAACAACAGTTGCAAAACAAGATGAATGAAATTTAACCTAAAACCTGTAATATTTCACCCCCAGTGGTAGAACGTTGGACTCTTTAAGCTGATGACAGTGGTTCCAAACATGTTGGAGGCTGGCTCAAACTTGACTATGTGTTAAAATAATCTAATGTTTGACATCCAATAGCTGATGATTAATAAAAACAATGTGCTCTCGAGTAATATCTCACCTTCAAAGCTCTTGAAAGATTCAAAGAGTTCAACCAGAGCATTTGTAGTCAGCTGTTCATGGTATTTTGAAGCGATCTGGACACACACCTGCAGGTTCTGACGAATGTTGGCAGTCAGCATGGCTTTGAGACACTCTAGAGAATCCTCCACGGACAGAGCACCAAAATAGTTCACCAGCCACTAAAACACCAAATTACTAAATACAAAATGGGGTCCACGCAAAAAAAATTAAAATTTCACACTTTAATAGAGTTTGAAATAATTGATCACATGGTTGCCAAATGCAACCAGATTATAAAATTGGAATTTGTACAGAACAGTGTTAATTACTTATGATTCTTATCTTGATTTATCAAATTGGCTTCTAGACCATTTCAAATTATTTCAAGACATACTTTAACAAAGTCTGATATCATACACGCTATTATCTTGAATACATTCTATTATCTTGACATTAAAGTTTTCAGACTGTGTTTAAGCTAAAGTCCAGACAATAAATGTTTTACAAGGACAGAACCTGGTCAGTAGCTGTTAATAAACAAATGAAGATTTATTTTATCTATTTATCTACATGGAAAGTATCAAACTTTAAATACACTGTGTTTTTCATATTGTACAAAATCATTAAAATGTATAAAGTAATTTTAATTCTGTTAGTTCAGAAAGTTAAATGTAATACATTTTCAAATCTTTTCATTAATAATGTACTTAGTCTTAAAACCATACCATATACAGTTATTTTATTGTAAAAGATAGTTGTGAACCAAGTAAAAAGATAAGACAGTACTGAATAACTGAGTGTATTACACAAACACTAACTCGATACACACTACAAGCCATCAAAAAGCCTCAAGAATTGTGTTTACCTCTGGGTTCAGAAGATGTGTATGAACAACAGCTCTCTTGATATCATACAAATCTGTGTAATGCTCCAATGCCTGAAAATAAAATGAAATTTTAACGATACAATTTGAACAAGAATATTAAGAGAGAAAATTAAAAGAAATATAGATGCCTGTTTTAGGAATTTTTTGACACATGATACTCAAAACGTTTTTTATTTTTGAACTACAGAGAAAACACATAGTACAAGAGATAAAAAAAAAAGAATGTGCATATCTTTAAGTAAAATATACTTAATATACAAATGCAAGTTCAAAACCACACACACTAACATAGCAGGCATTAAAATGTTAGTCACATTTAACCAACAAATGTAAAATATTTTTTTAATTGCATCTTATTTTCTCTCTTTCTGTCTCTTTCCTTGTCTTCTCTCACTATAACTTTTCTATTGTAGTTAATTTTATGTGTATGTAATATACGTACGTATGTAAGTGTGTGTGTGTGTGTGTGTGTATGTATGTATGTTTTTGTTTGTTCTCTTGTCTGCCACCCATTAATGATGTACTGTTAATGTGTATGGGAGAGGTCCTAATATATAAAATGACAAAATTAGTCTGTCGACCGATCCTTTGACGGAAATAAATACTGTTTAAAACAAATATTTAAAATAGTGTTGTAAATGAGCACAACTCACTCTCTGGAGTAGTCCTGCCTTCTCACACAACTGAGCGATGTGTGCTTTGTCGTAGTGTGTAAACATCTGGTTTCCAAGAATTGCATCGGCAACCTGAAAACAAAAACATCAAATATAATCTGAACTACCTTTTTGGTTTATTTTCTCAAATTTTTCATCAAATGTTTGCTTAATTTGGATATATCAGAAATTGAGTGGATGTTCATGAATGATGTAAATAATGAAATTGCAAGCATGACATTGATGAGAAAAATGTCAAGACTAAACACTAAACAGATACAATCATTAACTAATACATTTAAATAAAATATAACATAAAAACTAGTTTTAAAAATCAGAAATGAGAATGGCTATTGTGAAAAACAGTCTGAAAACGTAAGCATAAAGATGTGTTCTCGTCACGAGTGAAAATTGAGATTCCCCGCAAAAATAATTCAATATAGATGGAGCTTTATTACTCTTTGGTGTTCACTGACAGTTCCAAGTGATTATTCCGTAAATATAGTATAGGTGGCACTTTGAAAAACCTGCCTTACATTCATCACAGGCTAGCATTCGCAAAAGCTACATAACCATTTAAAATATGGAAAATATACTACCACAAAGAACCACAGTGCCACAAACATGGACACTACTATAAGTTTGCAAATATGAAAATAACTAAATCAATGCATAACCAAATATCCAGATATATGTGAAAGACTAACTTCCATAAAATGAACAATACTTAAACAACACAGACCTGTGGTGCAGACATGAGGTTCATCTCAAGCAGTCTCGTCTGAAGAGGTCCTTCTGATGGCCGGTTGTTCTTCAATGCATCCAACAGGAACGAGGTACATTGCTGGATCAAGTTAAACTCCATGAACACATCCACGATCTTAAAATGACAACAAACTGAGGTTATCTCAAGTTTAGTACATTTGTCATCTCTTAATGTCATACACACCATATTCTTAAACAATAACCAACTGAATTAAACTCCCTTGGCTTAAATTTTCTGTTATGTGAGGAGCCCAAGCAATTTTGTTCTAGAAATAAGTTGATGTTGGTGCCAAAAAACATGGATCATCAACTTTTGTCATATTATTGATTAAAACATTGATATTCAGGGCCTGTGCAACTAGGAGACAAGGTGCGGAATTTCCTCCCCCAATATTCTGTGACGCCCTTTTTTGCAACAATAGGTGCCCTAAAATATATATGATTTATTTATTCCATATGTCATGTAACTTATGTTATTTATTTAGTATGTCCTCTAGCTTTTAAGGATTTGCACCTGGTACATTTATTATGTGGAAGGTGCTCTTCAAATGACTGATTGCACCCCTATTCATTCTTGCCCTCCCTCCCATCCCATATTTAAATGACTATGCCGGGGCTGGTATTAAAACCTAACAATTCCAATGCTATTAGAAGTTCAAGTTGGCCCTTGATTTTCTTGATTAATAAGATATGCACCTGGTTTAGGTCAGCAAGTGGTTCCTCATCTTGTACCATCATCTGAGCAAACTGCAAGCCTTGTTCTGGGTTCATCCTCATGATTCCACGCAACAGGAAAATGTAGTCAGGTGTGAAGCTAACCTTCTTGGCATACAGTATGATCTTATTGAACTGACCACTCTCCGCAAAACACTGGATCACCTGTAACAAAAAACTCATTAACAAACCTGTAGAGGTTTACAAAATAGTTTTTAAAATGGCCCACAATTCAAACAGCTGTGTCAACAGACAACCATTATGTCATGGTTTCTTGTAGATATTTTAGTATGTAAGACTCAAACAGAAACCTGAGAAGTCACACATTCAAAAGTGTCACAATATTTCAAAAGTGGTTACCTCAAGACTAAAATCAACAACCACATTCTTCTAGTTGCAGTTTGAGGATTTCTGTGTTGTGGTAGTTAATCTTAAAGAGATTTAACTATTTGTTAAGCTTCAAACAAATTTTTTTTTTTTTTTTAATGACAAAAATAAAGACATTTATTAAAAAATTTAACAGAGTTCCTTTTTCATAATGTCGTTAATGTTTTTAACAAGTATACGTAGAAAATTCTAACCTTCTGTGGGATGTTGGCTCTAAGGTAAACAGACAGGGCCAGGTTTAAATCTCCCGCTTTCACTAGGTCACCAAGTTCTTCACTGCATTCCAACTGTAAACAAACAAACATACTGGTGTCAGTATCAAGTATTAAAACTACAGCCATGTGAAACTACCAAACACTATTTACTTCAGAAAGATGTTTCTAGTACATAATAAAACTTTGTTTAAATGTAAAACATACAGACACAAATGATAAAGCTATGTATTTCTGAACGCATTTTGGGAAGTCTGATAAAGAGTATAAAAATGGAAATTTTTAGTGATGTTGCCAACAAATATATACTGGCAAAAATAAAATATATTTTAATTGTTGTTCTGTTTTTAATGAAAGGGGTTGGGTGAAGCCAAAATGTATTGGTTGAGGGAACAATTGAAGTATTTTTATATTTTATTTAAAAGGTGATACTATATCAGAGAAAAATAATGTCTTACAATTTCTAATGAATGCATCCCCAACCCCCCAAAAAACCTGTATAACATTGTTGTACAAGAGCTATGGTAATATTATATCAGTGTGTGTACGTACCAATTTATGTGGTTACCACAGTTTGTCTAAATTGTGGACTTTATTATGTAAGCTCTATGAATAAAGCTTCAACAAGACTTAGATAACCTTGGGTTGAGGAGATCACACCAAGGGCACAATGGCAAATATGAAAGTGCTTTAAGGGTATAATGATAAACACAGTGATATCACCATGAAATTAAATACTTAGGGATCTAAAAATATAGATTTACCTTTTCTTCTTTGAGCCACTTCTCAATGAGAGGTTTCCTGCCCTGCTGTAAGACAGGCTTGCATAGCTCGAGTGACTCGTACTTGTTCAGCTGGCCCCTGTCCAGCAGGATGCCGAAATACTGTAGTAGAGGTGGTGAAGAGGCACCAGCTTGTGCTGGAACCTGCTGGAACCGTTGAATTGTCTGTGGTGTTCTTAGAATTCCCTACAGATAAAACAGACTTAATGTAGACATAACATTAACATAGATCAAATCAAGATGTGACAGAAGAAACAGAAACTGCTAATCATTTCCTTTAGAACTGACGGAGCTGTGATAAATTGAAAAGATGGAAATACAGTATTCAGTATTTTTATAAAACAAAGAATTAGAATGAAAGAATATCAAATTTCAAATACTATTACCTTTATTGACTGTAACTGCCCAAAGTATTTTTTAATATCATATGTGTATATATATATAAAAAGTAAATTAAAAGCAAGGTTCAAGGTTTAGTTGTGTTTTAGTCAGGTTCTCTCCAAAAACTGAGAATATGTTGAAGAATAAATGCACTAACAGATTTTAAAACATTCTAGAAATTCTGATTTAGTAATGTGCCGTTTGTCAGTGCCATACGACTGTGTATTAAGAATAGGTATACTATTATTAGAGCTACTACTTATAAAGTAGTATACAGTCTATATAGCATTAATATCTAGTCCGTATTAAATAACTATGGGGCAAAGCATGAACAAGGGAATAAATTGTAGGGTATAAACTTATAACAGTAAAAACGGCCTTGTGACCAATTATACTCAAGGGTCAATGAAAATTTGCAAAAACTGTATACATTAAACAGCTTGTGACAGCTGATATTTGTGAGTACCTTTGGTGCACTAGCAGCCACCTTGGCTGCCTCAGAATATTGTGCGTTCTGGAAGAGGGTGTTGAACTTCCTCACAAACAGGTCTTCAGCACCCGGAAGGTTACAGCGTGATGATATCTTCAGTGCTAGATCGGGGTTCTGCAGAGTACTGCTGATGTACTGGACAATTGTGTCTTCCTCCACGCTCACTGATAACACCTGTAATAACAATAACAGTTAAACTCTACCTAATATAATAATCATAACGTGGTCTTTGCTAGTGTGTAAAATGTTCATTTTAAAACCAATTGCAATCAATCTTAAATTGTTATTATCTATTATTACATCATTAGATTCACCGAGAAATAAAACATTACATGAAAGAACTGTAATCTATTATTTCAAAGGATCACTAGAGTCAATAAGCTTGTCTGTAGTAAATATATGCCATCACAATAACTTCATAATTCAAGAGTAAATGTGGCACAATCAAATGCATCTTAGGTAATAAATAGAATAGTAAACTTACTATCAGGTATTATCACAATTAAATGTCTCACAAAAACAAGGACTAACTTGATATATATGATAGCTTATTTAACATCCTGTATTTCTAAACTTATTTTAACAAATGAACATGTTGTTGATACTTAGTTTTTTTAATTCTTACACTTACACAAATTATATTCTTTAACTTCTTTTATTTTCTCTCTTTACAGTCACAAGCTATAATGTTGAACTCTTTTTAATTAGAATGTGGTGTTTCACTTAGAAAGAAAGTAAAAACTTTACGTTTATTAAATTCAGAAACTTCAAAACGTAGTGTTAGATCCAAAACGAAACATGAAGCCAACAAAAAGCTGATGTTTGTCTGAGGAGCTGTTTGCTATCGGAATCTTTAATTCTCCATACAAAACAATTTGCAAGGAACTCAACAAAGATTCCAAATGTATGTAAATATGTATAAAACATTCACGAAATGAGCCCAGTGGGAAAATATTATACACAAAATTTCTATAAAACTTCAATAGAATACAACATTTACAATACAGCAGAATATTTTCAAGAAATAAATACAAAAGTGTTGACATTCAAGATTTTAAATATTTTTTGTTTTAAATCTTCTCTAAGTCTGTAGCATTTAATTGTTGTCCTTGAGTCACACAGGCAGAATCCCTCTGTGTATCCACCACTGTTATTTCACTTCTAAGTTTAAAATGTTATGTTCATGCACAAAATCCCAGTTTTGACAATAAGCTGAAAGTTTAAAATAAAACCCTGACACTTTACTAACCTGTCCCTTTCTGTTTACTCCAATGATGCCGCTAGTTGTCTCGTGCGGTGCTGTCACAAAGATTGTGTCACCACTGATGCGATTCATGTAGATGCAGGTGCCAGTTTCAATGTCGTACAGGTGGATGTAGCCATACTTGGTTATCAGGAAAGTCACACCATGCTTTTCACTTGTCTAAAAACAAAAACATGAAGTGCTATTCATATGTATCAACATGTATGGTGTTAAACTTTCACAATATGTTCTGTCTAGATAGCATCAATGTCAACATGCTGCTATTTTGAGAACATGATATATAAGTCCAGGCATGGTAGTGACAAAAAATGGTTTTCGCAGAACGATATCACCCGTGTTAAGTAGAACAGCTTTTAAATGACAACACGCCATGCATTAGACAATGATGACTGCCTATGTGTGGAAGCTACCACATACTTTTTCTTCCTTAGTCTTTTGATGCATTGACACTGCACGCATTCACATAAAAAACAAGGAATTTTTTCTTCTGTTTTTATTTTTTGATTATTTTTTATTTAACTACTCTTTTTTTTGCTTTTTGCAGAATTCCACAATTTCACGGAGAAGTACCAAGCCTGAAGTCAGAGCTGTGATTCTTATACATTGTAATTAATTATTTTAAATGTTCTAAATTTTAACAAGTTTCATATTTGTGATCCTTTCTGCCAAAACTAGATGGGTAATGTTCGGTAACCTTCATAATAATGATCAGAGAATAATACACTACATTGTTTAAATTTATAACTGACATATATAGGTCACGACAATGAGATGTCAGTTAGCTCTGAGACTGTAAAAACCTGTATAAGAAATGAGCCTGTACTCATGATTCAACTGATGTTAATACCTGCATGGCAACTGGGAAATCATTCTGGGCTTCAACTGGGAAAAACACATCAACAGCCTTCTTTGCAAACGGCTGGTTTCCCTCGGGAGCCTGTCCAACTTCAATCACGTGAAGCTAAAAGAGAAAGTAATTAAACATTTATGGAAAATACTTTTGAACAGAGCAATGAGGTAACATTATACGAAATAAGGATACCTAGTTCAAAACCTGACTCAGAATTAGTCACTATGTTTTTGTTGCTAACTTTGTATTAATTACATGAAAATCATGGTGATAATTATCACATTATTTATTATCTATATTGTATATAGTTTACCTTTTTATAAATTACCTCTTTACAATGATTTAGATTAAAACATATAATTCAAACATAGCTTGACCCCCATTAGCCTATGTTTATTGTTGTGCTAGGGGGGGATGGAGGGGGTAACTGAACAATTGTTCAATCAATTACATGAAATTCTCGATCATGACTGTTATGAATATATCACCTTGCAGTGTTTCTGGATTGTTCAAACACTGACTAGTTTTGAAGACAGAGTTAACATTTATGTTTTTTAGCCTTGATTATTTAAAAACAAAAATTCACGAATATATGCTATCTGTGTATTAAAGTCAGATGGGAATTTGTCATTCTCTAGTTCACTTCATGCAATATACAATTAAATGTTAGATCCAAAACGAAACATGAAGCCAACAAAAAGCTGATGTTTGTCTGAGGAGCGGTTTGCTATCGGAATCTTTAATTTCCCATACAAAACAATTTGCTAGGAACTCAACAAAGATTCCATATGTTTCTAACATACTGTGAACAAGTAATTATCCAAAATCTCCCACTTCTATTATTATAGCTTCTTTATTATTTAATATTTGCTTAATAAACTGCTCATGATAAATTGATATTTAAAGAATTATTTTAATCACAAATCACAGGGTGCTTTAAATGTAAGGAAACAGACACCAATCCCAAATTTTAATATATTCTGATATAAAATTTCGATTAGGATTTTAAAAATAACTTCAAAGTATTCAAATTTCACAGATCGTGACATTGGCACAACTTGTAAACATGACTGCCAAAAAATTAGAAAGTCTTAATACAGATTTTTTTTGTCTGATAAATAATGTTCTTTTATGTCCTTAAAACAAGAAAAAATCCATACCAGAAGTGTTTTCATTAGGATCAAAAATTATATAAGATTACATGATTTACAACACTTCAGAAAGCTTAATGATGAAAAGTGTATACGTGTTTTAATCATTAGCACAAATAAGTTTTGGCAGAGATAAAACAAAATAACTGCACCTTTCCTCCTTGTGGTCCGCGCACACTGAATACGAACAGAGTGGAGGGGTGAGGGTTGCCTTCCATAGTGAACTGACAAAATGCGGCTGCGTGACCCTCAATAGGCTGGCTCACCTTGCGCTCCACTGAATATAGCTGCATCGCACCTACCACTCGATTTTGCTGTGAAATAACAAAAATAATTAACATATCCAACAACAATACATTGGCAAGTTGTAAAATGTTAGCTTTACCTGAGATTAAGAAAAAAATTCAAAACATGTTTTACACCATCACAAAGTAAAGAAAAAGAGGTTAAAACTTAGTAATGAAATGAAAACTTTCTATAAAAAATATATTACAAATATTCCAATAACCCATGGTTAGCGCAACCAGCTTTTGAATAACTGGGCTTACAAGAATAAACTAAAATGACTACAGAAATAAAAATGGGTTTAGTTGAGCATATATTTCTTGTGCAAGATTTTGTAAAACACTTAAAAAGATTTCTTATAAAATATGGATATGTGACATTTTATGTACCTGTAGTCAAATTTCAGGAACTTCAAATTCAAGGCATAAAGGCATTAGCAATATAGTTCAAGTGTTTAGATGGTTTAAATTAAATTAAGGTTTAATGTCAAAACAAAATTATGAATTTTATAAACTCTGGACTAGACGCATTTGGACGAAAAGAATGTGTTGAATAAATTCGTTAGGACTGCAGAATTAATTTAAATCATGAATTCTGAGTTAAAAGCAGTCTGAATTTTTGAGTCTATTAAAACTTATTTATGAGACTGGCCAGGATCAGTTTATCACATCAAATAATACGTTTTTAAAAGATTTCAGTTACTGAAGTTCGATTGTACTGGTAAAACAAAATTTTAACTAAATAAATTGTAAAACTGAAAAAGAATTGAAATATATGCATGTCATATGAGCATTACATGAGTAAACTGGAACCAGTATTTTAAAAGATAACAAAATGGATTTTAATCAATTCCTAAAGCAAACAATGATTTTATATTCCTTTTAGCAAAACCATGTGGCCACCAGTCACAAAACTTATTCAATGCTTGCTTAAACAGTTATCTATTCTTTCTGAAAAACTAAAATCATAAAAAATATATTTTTTAATAATAATAAATGCCCCACATAATTATGTGTAAAATGTACCGTATATATATATATAATTTTTTGGTTCAATAATCTGTACACTTTTTTGAAAAATTGAGCAATACACGTGCCAAATTTGATCAGTATTTAGTTGTGCAGAAAAACCTACCCAAAGGGACTACTTGCAAACATAATTAATATATGTTACAGAGTACAGGTCAAAGTCAAAACAAATTAGTGCTGATGTTGACTAAATGTGTATTTTCAAAAAGCCATAAAGAGTATAAAGCCTAAACAATATTTTTAACTATTGAAAGGTTAAATAACATGTGCATCTACATGTGTATAGCTGTTCATTTTATAAGATTACAAAACACAGTACTAGCTACAAGACAATAAAGTCAAGTAACACATACCATACTGAAGTTCCTCATCAAATTTTTAAATATATTTGTTCGAAAAAAAAGTGAAAAAATATAATAGCATGTAGTCTTTTCAGACCACAACTACAAAAAGACAATGTCATAAAAAAAAATGTTTTAAATGTTCACCACAAACCAACAAGCAACTACATTAATTAAAACAACACCAATGACCATTAATTTTACAGAAAAGTATGCACCACAAGAAACAGAAAATACTAGAGAAAATGGAAAACACTTTTAAAAATTTATTTTCTCTGATCTTGAATTACAACAGGAAACTGATTTTATGTTTTTTAAACATAGGAAGTAGAAAAATTATTACCTTTTAACTATTCATTATCAAATTGTACAGCCAACTTGCATGAAAATGCTTCTCTACATCAGCAACAACAAATAATAATTCTTGTTTTTAATTTTTGAGAATATCCAGCAGTTTGTTTTATTTAATGATGCCTCCAGAGCACTTTGATTTTTATCATATGCTATTGGACGTGAAACATATGGTCATTCTGACATATTTATTTAGAGGAAACCAGCTGCTGCCACATGGGTTACTCTTTCAGATAAGAAATATGCACTTTCCTACAGACAGAACATCACATACCACAGCCTTTGATGAAAGAGTTGTGGACCACTGGTTGGGAGAATATCAAGATTAAACTTTTTTTTAAATGAAATATACGGAAGTAATCCCTAACATACTATTTTGAGATATCCAACAATTACACAGAAATTTTAAAACAAAAAACAAATCTACATTAAATCAATATCTATCTGACAAACCTGCAGCCATGATTTGTTTTGAAAAGAAGTTATAATCAAGACGCTCCACTTGGCTACAGGTCTCCTATAAATTCTAATAATCTATGTAAAAATAAATTTGATAGAAAACAAAGAAAAAAAGGATAACCACAACAGTTAAACTTAACTGTAAATTTTGGAAATAAAATGTTCTCTGGACATTCAGGAAGAAAGCTAACCCGTACCTGGATGGCACTGGTAGGCCGTTTTAAGTTGGGCTGATAAATTCTGATGCACAAAAATGTTTGGATTTACCTTCAGTGATGAGTCAACATATTTTATAAAGATAAAAATAACTTATTTAAGAATCAATGAAACTTTCTTGTTTAACCCTTTATCAGAGCTGGTTGAATGATTGGGCTGGTTGATTTTTAAACTAGTGAACAAAATTGTACAAAATTTTATTCATGAAACTAACTGTACTATCAGTACGTAGAATGTTAATTATGGGAAGTGTGGGGTAGAATGAGAGTATTTGGGAAATCTGTCCCAAGCATAAATGAAACAATGTGCATTCAAAAGCTACTGCAGACTAACTGGACATTCAACTCATCCAAAGGAAGAAACTGGTGGTCAAATTTTTGGTGTCCATGAAGTCATGGTATGAAGGTTGGAGAAATGGGGAAGTAATATCACATTTTGCAAATACAAAAAATCATCACTATTTTTTACAGAAATTCCCGAGTACCAAATCATCTCTTGGGACTGTCTTGTGGAGAGAGATGGTTTTGATAACATTAACAGTTCTATCATTCATATTTAGTGTGCATAGGGTTATGGGATACAGTTTTGTGTGGACTAGGTCATGGGATACAGTCTGGTGTGCACTAGATCTTGGGAAAGAGTTCAGTAGATATTTATAAGGTCTCAAAACTGACTTTAAGACTGACTTAAGACTGAATTCCTTTTATAATTTTGCATAAACACGAATCATACAATGAAGCACATTTCCAATGTGAATAACTCCAAATTTTATTTAATGAACAATTGCATTTTAGTTTAAATGGTTTATTAAATTGTACTTAGTATGCAAAGCCAAATGAAACCCATTCAAGAAGTATGTAACTAAATGACCGACTGTATGCAGACTCGGGTTAAAGGCAGTGTTACAGGAGTAGATGCATGGTCATACTAAAGTGATCTAAGTACTCACACTTGCGTCTTGCTGAAATTGTAAAACAGAAGCAAATGTGAATTTTACTGCTGCTCTTGTTAAGCTGGCTACCAACTTCTGTTTAATTCAAGTTCTAGAAAGTGAAGGATTACATCTCAACACACAAACAATACTAACATGGGCAAATGACATAACAGAAGCCATGGAAAATTATGCTTTGTCCAATGACAGGGTTAAGCAAAATGGTGTGGTGTAGTAACAACAAGGTTACTTAATATGTAGCAGATAATCCTCAAATAATATACTGGCATGGCTAAAACTAAGACAAGTCTACCTGATATATAAATATGAACATAACCTTCAGTTATGAATGGTACTGACACTCAGTTCAATGACAGTGTAATACACAAATCCACATTAAGAAAACATGATGATACAGGCTTGTCACAGTCTTTGAAATTGAGGAAAAAAAATTTGTCGACATCTTACTGTTGCCACTAAATCATTTTCTTATAGTACAGCATGGGCAATTTCATGAAAATGAGTATATTTTTATATTTCTTATTATGAGTGTACAATGCTGTTCCAAAGTTATTATAGTTTTTATACACCATCTTTTATGGTGGCAATCCCAACTGCCATCCCAAATTTCAAGGACTTTTGTCAGAATGGAACATTTGTGAAAGCCATATAGGTGATACACCAAAACCATTTAATGATTTATGTAACTCGTTTACAAAACATTTTGTTAACAGACAACTGACTGTAAAAAGGAGTTATGTGAAATTATACTTGCATGGACAATGCATAAATGAAACAAGTGGTTTCAACAGGCCAGTTAATGGAAAATATCCTTATAGACTGGGAAACAAAATTGATTTTAACACTTGGTCAGATAAAATACATAAATTGCATTGTGTGCCTGTAGCTACCCGTACAGTGTGACATAGTGTGTGAAAAATATTCTACAATATTACTATCCCTTGAAGCTGATCATTGTTTATACTTTATTATAACAATATGTAAACAAAACATTGCACACGTCTAACATAAATACTTGTCTGTATTTGGCAGATACTTAATACAAATCTCCTAACTTTTGTTAAGAGAAAAGTCTGTTAATTATTTTGTTGTAAGTCCATTTTACCATTCCAGCACCTATCTGAATAATCAGTTTATGCTCTGGACAAGTCTGCTCGAACCGTTAAATGATATAACCAGTTATATATTATAGACATATATTGGAACGATTAACAAATGTGTGGATTTATTGCTGCTAAGTATACAGAATATTTTGTTAACAAATTAGTTCCCTAGACTACAATAAACAAAGACCAACTATTTAATCAGAGGGATAAAAATCAATACAATATTAGCAAGCTGCAACAAGATGCATTCATATGACAATAAAATAACAGATGATTGTGTGCAAGGTACGTCAACATAATTAATAACATAAGCTAAGTACAATATACACTAACATTGGGTCATTGGAGTACCAGAGTGACCTTTCTGGACAGTTAATAACATTTTACAAATAGTATGTGAACAGCAGCAAGAATACAACAACTGATTTATATTTAATATATATTTAAAACAGAATTTCAGGCAACCAATCTGTCTTTCAAATCAACTGAATGATGCTTCACAGTGGCAGATCCAACAAGTTGACGCCGATTCATTGGATTCTTTAAAGTTAAAAAAAAAAATATATATATATATACACACACACACACAAAATAATAATAAAAAAATTTAATGTTAATTAAATTGCAAAATTTAGATGGGCCTGTGTCTCTGACACCCCACCCAAGATCTGCCACTGATTCATTGTTTATCATGCCTTGGAATAGTTGGTAAAAAACTAAAATGTTTAGTCTTATAACCATTGGGCCGTTACAGAAAGATCAATTTTATGTACTAATGATGAGTAGAACAACACAACTGTTTAATTCAAAATCAGGTGGAGAATTAGGCAACACGTTAACATTGTCAATTAACTGACATAAGCATTGTAAATGTTTGCTGCTAAAAGGAATGACACGAGAAAAATAATGTAAACAACTCACATCAGTACCCACCTGTGCTGAGATGCCGACAACCAGAAGCCATTGTTGTTTTGCATCAGTTCGGTAATTGATGATCTGACAGCCAGCCAGATTGGAGTGACGATCAAACATTTTAACTGGCTGTGATTCACCTGAATTGTAGGAAAATAAGGAGGGGGAAAATTCATTTATTCATTTATTGAACAGTGAGCATTTTCTACTAAACAATTTTTTTTTAACAATACAAATTGGCTTTGAACATTTAACAATTTATTTGTTGAGCAAAGACTTGAGGAAAATTGTTTTTATTTAATTCGATAATTTTGGAAGATGTCGAATCCATTATTGCAAATAACACTGGGTTTTTTTATTTTAAAATCCTTAGTGCATAAAATACGTTTTCTAAGTATGAAGAAGATATTCAGTCTCATATCTTGATATGGTTATTTGGTATAGGAATCAAAGCAAAGCAAGTATAAAAATGAATTTCAAAATGTCTGATATTCGTTACAAGTCAACAGTCAAAGATAAAATTTATAATAATAATATAACATCTGTAAGTGGTCAGAGTAAGTTATAAAATAATATGAATACCTTCCATGCCCCAGTGGTACACTGCTGTGTCTGTGACCAGACCGATGGTGTTCACAGTTATCCACTTCCAGAAGATCACCTCCTCTGTTGTCGTGTGTGCTTTCATCTTGCTCTTCATCTCAATGTTGAAAATCTGCAGAGTTTTTCCAGCTGAAATAGTGATTAAAAGAATTAAAACAGGACCGGGGATCTATCCAGGATTTTTCACAAGGGTTCTATGGCTGAAGGGATTGGGAAAATAAGTATGATTTTAGTCATAACTGGGAAGTTTTTTTCACATCACTGAATTTATTTAATTAATATTATATAAACCATATAATTATATTATATTATTAATTTATAGTCCAGAAATTAGGAATTTTCAGTGCTATTTGTCTTTGGGAAGGGTCGATGTTCGGTACCGTATAAAGCCTGGATAAATCCTGAGGATCACAATCAAATCACAGATACTGGGCTATGGTGGATGGTTCAATGGGAAAAAGGCTTTATATATTTACCTCCTCCCACCCCAACCTAATTACAAATTCACAAATTTCAAAGGAATTCATCTTCAAATGTCTTTGTCCTTCTCATGCATGTAGGTCCCACAGACATGAGCAAATGGATATGCATACAAAATATGAAGGCAATCCATTAAAAGTTACAAACTTTTGACCCAAATTTTACATCCTTTAAGAGCTGCATATTAAAAACATGACCATGTTTGCTGTACATTCTAACATACTCACCTTTTAGAGCAATGACCTTGCTTGCAGGGTTCATGATGGCCGAGTCAGCCGAAATTGGACGTCGGATTGGATTTGCGGTGTCATTCATGTCAATGATGACCACCTGAGCCGTTTCTCCCACCTTCTCTCGGATACAGATGTACTTATCCGACTCCATGGTGAGGGTGCTGAACCCGATGTTGGCTGCATTGATGCCAACATTCTGGAGCTGCAAATATACAAACAGTATAGAAGTTTTAAAAACCTATAATTTCTTATGATCTATTTTAATAAACATAAAATTTACAACAAAAGTTTTTGACTGCATAAAAGGGTCAAAGATTTTTGTTTGAGAGGCACACCAAATTATTTCCTTAATAAGCCATGGGATTAGGGCTGCATTCAGGATGAAATTGTAGCTAGTCTTGGGTTTTTTTTTTACACTTCATGTTAAACCCAATGAGAATGTTTGGTACCAGTGAAATTGCTATATAGTGACCTCATATGCTAGCGTATCCGGAACGCAAGGCTGGACACATCAGAAATTGTAAAGTTCTTTATATGGCATGACTACACATGCTGTGAAATTGTCACGAAATTCAACCTACATGTATTTATATTTAGAAGAAACTACAATGGCAATGTCAGTATTATAATGGTCTGTTTATGAATGCTGGATAATAATGCAATCCATGAACAGTCAACAAGCTTTTAAAGAAACAACCAAATTCTCAATAACGTGCTTTAAGGGATGCACATTTTTTATTTGAAAGATTACTGAAATATCAGTAAAACATTTATGTTCCAAGATACAACATGCAAAGAAAATATATTAATTTAATTTTTTTCCAAACTGTTTAAAAACTGTACAAAACTTGTGACAGCTATCAGGGTTTTATTACTTATATTTCCAGATTCCAATATTTAGCATCATTCCCTAAAATATGTGTTACTCTGTATAGTTAAATTTTTCCATTACTACCAAGGAGGTTTATATGCATTCTCCCACAGAGGAGAACATTTATGCTCTTTAATATACCAACAGGGGTTAGATCCTATGACCAAAGAATCTCAGGCAAATGCTCTATCAACTGAGCTAGATTCAACCCCTGACAAAAATGTTAGAATTTTATTCATCAATAGGTACTCTGTGGCCTCTCCATGATAATAGCTTCTTTAAATTCACTTCCCCTGCTATTTCTGTTTTTAATGAATTACTTATAACTCTGCGATCCCTAGGTGAAGAATAAAAAATACTGGAACATCTATAAACTATTAGTGCACCAATATTTTATATGCATGCAATTACAATTGTGAGAAACTATTTGGTTAATTTTTGCATTCTTTGTTAGATTCTATTTTTACGAAACTAAACAGATGAACTCTCAGAACATCATCAAAAATATTACAATTATGAGTGCAGACCTGATAGAACACAAGCTAAAACATGTCTATAGTACAATACTTGAGAACAATTCTCAGTCTTAGCATGCTGCGGGCTAATAAAAGGTAAATGGTGATTAGCTACTGGTGTGGATCAATATCAAGTCTCAGACTGTAATGCTGGTCAATCAGCTAGAAGAGGAAGTCTCAACACTAGTAATGGTTACATAGAAATACCAACAAAAACAGGAATGTTACATTTCTTTCAATATTTATCCACAAATAATGTAAAGTTTGTTTTATTTAACAACGCCTCTAGTCTAGTGCACATTGATTTTTATCTTATCATCGGCTATTGGACGTCATACATATGGTCATTCTGACATGACTTTTTTAGGCTACTTGTCCCGATAAGCAGCAAGGGATCTTTTATATGCACCGTCCCACAAACAGGACAGCACATACGACGGCCTTTGATAAACCAGTTGTGGACCACTGGTTGGAATGGAAAATAGCCCAAACAGCAAATGGGTCCACTGAGAAGG
>JAULBS010067829.1:0-22505 GCA_032355785.1 Symmetromphalus regularis | reverse complement strand
GGTTGAAAACTGTCAAAAGTACGTCAAATTTTAGTTAGCGGACAGCCGATAACGTCACTTTGGAGTACCTATTATTAGTACTAATTATGATTTAGTTTCCCCATCAAATCATGTAATAAAAAGGTTAAAATCAAATTTGTGACATTATTTTTTAATTAAATTTGTTTATTTTTTCAGAATAACAACAAAGTTAGCCAAGAAGCTTAGTAATGAAGGTAAGATTATATATATTTGTATCATTTTTTCATTTGAAGGTTAAAATTCAGTCATATACCAAGTGTGGTGCTTGAGAGAAGTTTCTTATTCTAATTTTAAGTAAATTGAGGGTAATGATGGCATCATTGTTAATACTGTGACAACTGTATACGTGTTTCTTGTTATATTTTAGGTGAACCTCCTCTTGGTGTTGTGCTGGAGGCACCTTTCAATAACATCCAAGAAGCTGCAGAAAATCATCCATTTTCTTTCGTAAGTTCATCAGCTGTACTCTTCATTTGTTGTAGGAAATTTTGTGCTTAAATTAGTCTTATCAATGGTCAAACTGGGCTAAAGTTGTTCCAGGATATTTGCTAGGTCCAATCAAAACCTAATGGACCAATATTACATGGTTTAGTGTGGTCGGTCATTATGAATGGACGCTTTGATTTTAAACCTTTCTGATGTAAAATTTCTGATATAAGGTGGAAAAAAATAACATTTACAGTTTTTATAATGTTTCAGCCATACCGTCTGCTGCCTTGGTTCAGTTGGATCTTCATTGATACTATCACAGAAAATGGGATTTTCTTCAACAGTGAGGAAAAGCAAGTACCACTAATAGTAATCTTCTTTTAATGTGTTCATATGTGCTCTTCATCACTTGGTGCATTAAGCAAGGCTAGCACCATACCTCTCCAGATTCAAGAATTGCACATTTTAAAAACATTAGGCAAATTTTATTTTTACCTAGAAAAATCATTTCTTATAATACTAGCTGTTTTATTGAGAAATAGTTATTTATGAAGTTTCATAAATAGTTTGGACTGTTTTGCTGTTGAGCAAACATTTAACTTTATTAATCTTGTGTACCATTCCATTTGTAATTAATTTCATGTGAGACTAGAGCATAATTTCTATGAGAAATTGATTGTTATTATGATAATTTAAATACATTCTTTATAAATATCAAGAAAACCTTTGTCCAAATATTATATCATGTATACAATTTTGATAATTCTACTTCTATGATTTGTTTCAGTATTGAACAAGTGACTCCGCCCATCTTGATCCTGCATGCTGAAGATGATGCCATTGTGCCTTTTCACCTTGGCAAAAAGGTGAGTCACCTGGTTAAGTTTCACAGCACAAATAGACCATCAATGCATTGCATTATGCATGACATAAAACTGTGCTTTGTTAACTGTCATATTATTGTTGTTTGTTAGTAAAAGTTTTGTATAGCAAAAACTTGCAATACAGTTTTTAAAACTAATTACATGACTTGACTTTAGTAAAGGCTAAACTCCTGTATGCTGTTTGAATGGTGTTGCCATTATGTTAAAATCTCCAGATTTTTTGAAAGCCTAAGTTCATGCTTTAAAAAGTTTTATAAGAATAGGTTCTGAAGATGACCATTTTGTCAGTTTTTTCAACAGAGACATATTTAGAGATTGAGCATTTTTCATGACAAACATAAATTATTTCAAGGGAAGCTCTTGATAAATTATGTTCTTTGGGACGTTTTGTTTGGGTGGTTTTATTGCTTTCTGCTTTATTAAATATATATATTTTTATTTTACTTTATGCTACAGATGGTTCTTATGCATAAATCAGTGTTAAAACAATTAGAATTGTGGGTTATTTGTTTTAATTTTTAGTTGTACCATGCTGCTAAAGAGAGTCGACAAGATCACCATGGTGACGTTGATTTTGAAGTGTTTGACGGAGATGATGGTTTTGGTCACAAACACATTTTTAAATCTCCCAATCTGCCAGGCATTATCCAGTAAGTAAAACACATTACATGCTCTTAGATGTTAAAAATGATTAAAAAGAATACATATAGCAGAGTTTTAAAATAATATAGTTATTTGTATAATTGGGTATGAAAGTGATTTCATGTTTAAAAGTTAACTACCATTTGTGGTCTTCTTTTCTTTCCTGCCACCATGAGCATATGTATTTTTAGTGAGAAAGGCCCATATTTATAAGACAGTTATTTCAGAAAGCATCAATGTATATGTTATACTTTGTTTTTGGACATTATTTGTTCTTAAAGCAAAGGACCACTGAAGGGGATCTGGGTGAGTCAGACAGGTCGCAGAAATTATAAATGTTAATTTTATATTCAGACATAACAATTGTTGTTATTTTTTCTTGTTTCAGAAATTTTGTGGACAAGTCGTTAAAGAAAAAAGACAAATTTGTTTGAAGCCTGCTGTGACAAATATTATCCTAATCTAATCTAAATCTAATCCAAATTTAATTTATACCTCAGGGAATGTGCACATAATCAGAAGTAATATATATTTTTAATATTGATGTTTAATAATAAGATTTCTGGTGATTGAAACGCACAGTGATTAATTATGACAAGATGTACAATACAGGCATGGTAATGGACAAAAAGAAAATTGGGAACATCCCTATGTGTGAATGTGTGTGGTGTCAGTGAGAGAGGTACTAGTGTGTGGGAGCTTCAACACATGTGCAGTCATCATTGTCTATGTATGGACCATGGTCAGTAGCTAACAGTGTAAAAAGCTATTCTACTTGTAATAATTTTATTTGAAAACCATTTTTTGTCAGTACGATGCCTGACAGTAATGTTGTTTTTCTTTTACCACAGCTGAGGGGTTGTATATATTCCCCTTTGTTATTTTGTTATTTATTTTATACCTAAACCAGATGAATTAGTTTTGGCTGATGTTAGACCTGTAGGTCTTTGACAATCTAGTTATAAATGAACTTGGGTATGTAGCTAGATTGGGTCTGGTGAGTTCTTTGGTGGCATCTCATTGTTTCTTCAAGTATAGTTGCAAAAAGTACCATAATACTAACTTCAGTATATTTGTACATTTGTTGATTGTAATTTAAATTAAACACGTGACAATGTAAAAAAAATTACAGTGTGTTAAAAACTAGTGTGGCTAACATTTTTTATTACTTCATTTATGGATGTTTTGACCCTAAAAACCATGAATGTGAAATAGAAATAAAAAAATTAATTTTGAAGATTTGTTTTTAATTCCAAAGCTAATCTATACTGTAAAAATTATTAGAATATTATAGAAAGAAAACTAACATAAAAATACAAAATTATTGTGTACAATGAGTTGATATTTTTTTGCTCTTTCTAACCATTTTGTTTTGTTTTTGAAACCTAAATTAAGATTTGTAATCTATAAAACAAGTAATTAAAGAAAACGACATGGAATATTTGGTACCTGTTTGTTTGTTTGTTTGTTTGTTATGTATAATTTCTGTTTATGTTTACCGGTAAATAAGTGAAATTTTAAACTTTTGAACAAAATGTTTATCTACAATTATGAGTGCTAAAATCTTAGATCAATCTTCAGCAAATGATTGAACCATTCCTTTTTGGAAATATACAGCTTACACTGTAAAATCTTTTGATTATGTGTGATATAAATGTTTGTTAATTTTTCATGTGTAGACTTGAAAATGTTTAATATTGTTATAGAGGTTTTCATTATAAATGGTTAATGTGGTCATTATGGATGGGAGCTTTGATGTCAAACTTTTCTATGCAAGCTTTCTTTGCAAGCAGTAACTATACTTGTGTTATTTACACAGTTGTGTTCAGTTAATTCTACCCAAATGTTCCAGAAGTAATAACAGGAACAATTATTTACTGTTTTATTCATAATCCTACCCAAGGCTAGAACTGGAAGATGGGAAGGGGGGATTCCTGAATAGGTCTGGGTCCAGGGTCTGAATACCGATAGGTTGGTGATTGGTCAGTCACACGTTTAAAAACTTTTTTTTTAAATGGGGTGGAGTGAAGAAGTGATTTCAGAACCCCTGGAACCTACCCTCAGGTCTGGCCCTACCTATCACTAATATATATCAAGTCAGTATCTTCATTTCTTGTTGCAGAACAAATTTTCTCATACTCACCACAATTTTTAATTTGAGCCTTCTGCCAGATAACCATGTTTATTGTGGAAACTGTCATTATTAATTGTTTGAATGTTATTTAGTGGTTATGGTTTTTAGCTTGTATCCACAGTCGTTATGCTGATCATGCATGATGAAGTCATCTTATGTACATTTGTATTTATATGTGATATTTACAAAAAATGCAGAAGAAAAACATTTTCAGTATAAATACAGTAATATTTTGTAAAATGTTTTGCTGTTTTTAGATGTTTGTTGTTGTATATTACTTCTTGGGTGACACATTGTCATTTTTTTTTCTTGAAATCATTTTCTTGAATAGTTTGTTAAAAATGTAAATTTACCCACTTAGGATTATCAAATAAATATTTAAAACATCAGATTAGGCATTTTATTTATACTTTATCCTTGGTTCACCAAATTATGAAGACGCAAAAAATTTTTTTTTTTAAATGTCAAAACATTTGATAATCGACAACAGCTTTATTTATTTGATGTTCAACACCTTTTTAAATCATATGTTTTAAATTAGAGGCTATTGTTTTTCTTTTAATGTTTCTACATTTTTAGGCTCTCTTGAGAATTTCTCCCATAAATATTTGTTTTTAAATAGTGGTCTGAATATTGATAATACAGATATTTTGATAACATATGCCCTGACCAATTTTAATTTATGTAATGGATTCTGTTAATATATTTTAATACCAATTTTGATTGATACATTTTAGTATTAGTATTATTTATATAAAGACAATTTTTGTGTTAAAATTGTTGGTATGGATCAACACAATTTTATATGGATTATTGAAAGTTAATTTTATAACAGTGTTCATTTCCTGAGTAATTTAAGTTGAATGACGAAAAGTAATGTACATTCATGAACTGATAAGTATTTATAATACAAACAGTTACTGTAAGCTTGTATGTGAAATTCAGTATAGATCTAACCCTGTATAGCTGAATTGTTATTTTTTATCTGTGATAGTGTGCATGTTAGTTGGCTTACAAGTTCATCCCAACAAGGTCTAATTGAAATCAATGTACAATAATTAACTCACCATTTGCTTAGCACCACTTGTTCGGTATGCAGTTTGACTACTTAGTAATTTTCAATAAGTGAAGATAAGCTTTTAAAAATTGGTGTTACTTGAGAACCATCATGAGTATAAATATTCAACATTTTGTGTTTCACCATAAGATGTATGTCCTTGTTACTACCCACAATTTGCAATTTATTCATGTTTCAACTTCATTGCTTGGTCCTTATTAGATGTTGACCAGTATGAAATTTTTACCTATTCTTATGTTGTATATTTATGTATTAATAATACCTGTATATAGTTTTTTATCTTTATGCTTTACTTGATTGGTTGTGTGTGACTTTGTTTATATTTACATTGTTCACTAACATAACTATTGACCAATGCTGTAACAATGCAATTTGAGTTTCGTTTTAATACATGTGCTTTCTAACATGTATTTGACTGTTTTCTGTTTATTTCATTTTTGTTTTCTCACATTGCTGAGCAATTACTGGTTTTAGTTCTGATCATAAAAACTGTGTTCTGTTGGCTGGCTCTGTTAATGTGTATAGAAGTACTTTCTTAATATTAGTAATGTTTATAGAATCTGTGTTATGTTGGCTTGCTCCAGCAATGTGTATAGAAGTACTTTCTTAATATTAGTAATGTTTATAGAAGCTGTGTTATGTTGGCTTGCTCTAGCAATGTGTAGAGAAGTACTTTTTTAATATTAGTAATGTTTATAGAAGCTGTGTTCAGTTGGCTGGCTTTAGTACAGTTTACATAAGCTGTTTATTGGTGTTAGCATTTATAAATAGAAACTGTTTTATGTGCTGGTTTTGGAATGTGAAAGTAGATGTTTTGGTTAAAAATCTATTATGGTACATTAAAATAACTAGCTTGGAATTGATAACCACCATAAAAATAAAATATTTAAATAATATTGTTAACCAAACTTGAAATAAAAATGAAGTCAATAGTGGAAAATCAGAAAGAAGGAAGAACATGTTAAAACATGATTGGGATTAATTTTGTTACCGTAATTATTTTTTTAAAGTTTGTTTTTCTTTTTTTAATACTCTGAAATAGTTATGGTAAAGGTGGTCCAGATTAATTGTTGGTGGGTATGACATAGGCCTACAGTGTGTGTCAAAAATGGATAAATTAGATACTTGTTTAAAAACAAAATTGGGAACACACCTTCCCCCATGAATTTGCCTATGGACACAGCTGTGAATATAAAGTACTAAAGATATTTGAGTTTTATCCAGTCATACTGAAGGTTAGTAATTATAGATCCCTATCTATCCTTATTTTTTTTTTATAATTGATAAAATAAGTATCAAAGTGCCTTTTGTGAGGTTACAAGCAGACATTTTGAATGACTATTTCACATCTTAACATAATATTTAAGTGTCATAACAGGTTATTAAAAACTAATTCTTGCTTTCCATAACTTAACTGTGATTTATGATCACAAAATAATATTCCCTAATTAAATCAGTTCTAATAATTTTTAAAGAAAATGAAATATTTTAGTTTTTGCAAAAGAAAGCTTGTTTCCAAAACTGCTCAACAATAAAAATGCACCAAGATTTCTATCTTCTAGCAAAGATTTTCATCTGGAGATAGTTTGAAAAAAGGGAAACTACTTCAGATATTGCGGACCCGGGGCACATCCAGTTCGGGGAGGGGGGGAGGTGCCTGAACATAGAAATTAAATTAAGTGACAAATAAAAAATTTAAAAATAAACTGAATGATAAACTGCATTTCTTCAAGAATTTCTATTTTCTGATGCCTCCAGATACACTTTGTTAATTATTTGTAATAATAGAACTGATTTTATAATTATTAATTTTTTTTATAAAGGAAGTTCGTAGACTGGCAGAGGGTTAGCAGTTGCTCCCTTTGCCCTCATATAAATCAGGCCCTGACTAGAGGTCATCTTTTTGTACAAACATTGGAAGAAATATTTGGAATATTAAAGCTTTTATGTACAAACATTGACTTTAAGCAATTTTGTTTTGTTGTTTTTCTCATTTTTGTTTTGCAAGTTTTCAGAATGTAGCAATAACATGATATAAGAAAAATTTGGAATTTGTTTTTGTCATTAGTAGAATTAAAAAGATTTTTTTATTTTATTTATTGTTTTGCTTTGGGCATTTATTATTACGTTATTAGTTTATTCCTTGTGCTTTTGATTAGTCTAGTTTGCAAATGGTTAAGTTTATGCTACTTAACACACATGGTTGACAGAAAAAAAGCCACTGCCATAATTATATTTAATTGTGGGTTTGTGATAGCCATTGTTCACTTTCCCCCATCTGTTAATCAAGTGATGGACCATATCAATGTGTCGAAATCACTCACTTCCCATGCTGAATGTTTTTTAACATATCCAGATCCTTGAGGGTAAATATACATTGTGGACCTACCCTAGCAAAAATTGTTTTTCAAAATAAACCACCTCTAAGGCACATCTCTCGCCCTACTAGGCACTCATTTTAGCTGATGGGGCCCCAGTAGCGATGTTGTTAAGCTATCGGGCTCAAAATTTGTAGGTACTGGGATCAAATCAAGATGTCTCCAACCCAGAGAGAGTGCTCCACAAGGATCAATAATTAGGTGTATGTTACTTGTACTGATAAAGTATCCACAACTAGTTTATTACAGGTTGTGGTATGTTCTATACTGTCTGTGGTAAAATACATATAAAAGATATCTTTCTGCTAATCAGAAAGAGCATCATGTGTGGCAGTAGTGGGTTTCCTCTAAAGACCATGAGTCACACAACACCATATGTCTGTCACCTAATAGTTGCAGAATAAACAATGTGCATGGGTATTTTTAAACATTAAATCCTTTCAGTTGGGTTGTTCATTCTCAACAGTGAGTTTTAATCTTCTACAGTTATAAGCACTGAGAAATAATGTCTTCTTTTAATGTTCTAGAGTTATAAGCCCTGAGAAATAATGTCTTCTTTTAATGTATATAACCTTTCATTTGAGTTGTTCATTCTCAACAGTGTTTTAATCTTCTAGAGTTATAAGCCCTAAGAAATAATCTCTTCTTTTAATGTATGTAACCTTTCTGCTAGGGTTGTTCATTCTCAACAGTTAGTTTTAATCTTCAGTTATAAGCCCTGAGAAATAATGTCTTCTTTTAATGTATATAACCTTTCTGCTAGGGGTCATTAAATAAATATCTCTATACCATCACACACACTTGGCAAAAAGACAAATTGGTAGATTTGAATTTCACTGAGTGTGGATCATTTACAGTGTTTTATTTTCACTGAACCTATAAATACATTGTAAAACCACAACAGATTTGCATGTTTTGACGAATGTTAGATGCTTCAAGACTGTGGTTCAAAACCTGTCAGAAGCTGGCTCACACTTGACTACGTTTCATAATTTCCATAATATTATGTTTGACATCCAATAACAGATGATTGATAATTCAGTGTATTCTTATGGTGTTAAACAAAACAAAACAAACTTCTGACTAAAGTGTGTTGTTATTGACATTTTAAAGTAATCTTGTTTATGGTATCTTGTTTATTTCTTTAATGAAAATAAGACATGCTTTAGTTATTTCTTTGTCCAATAACCTTTATCTGTTTTGGCCTTGGGCTTTGTATCTGCAACATAAAATAGAACAAAAGGATGAATCACGAGTTTTAACCGGGCCAAAAAATTTATTATAATAATGCAGTGTAAACATGAAATGTAAACATGAAATAGAAAACAAATTAACCATTGGTAACAAATCCATGAGCTATGGTATATTGTAGATATAATACATGTATTGTATATACATGTACCTATCTAGTGGAGGAGAACATCACATCTGTGTAAGACTTAACACTGGTTATCTCAATAGGGTTGTTTATCATGGCTTATCATTGAGAACGTCGTTTAATGAGGAATATAATTACGTCACTTTGTGTCGGTCACAATACTGTCCCACCCAAATTTAATATCGAAATATTCATAATAGGTTAGATGGTTGATGAATATATATATATATATTTGACGTCATCACTAAAAAAATATGACATGAGGTTGGTGTATTCGTCTGCTTATACGTCAGTGTAAAAAAAACCAAGCAGTAAACAAAAATTCATACTTTAAAAAAGAAATATATATCTAGGATACTCTAGCATCTATTCAATTACGTTTTATTTTATTTTTTTAAATGCTATGTGTAGTGTCGTCAAAAAGGGCGTGCCCATCTTTATTATATGTACTCACCTGAGGACACTTAAGTATGCTTGTAGAATGCATCTGAGTACATTTAGTTTTAAAAATTCTCGGCAGTCATTGTTAAACACTCGAAAGTGGGTACATAGTTTGCATAGCTACGCCTATGATGTACATAAATTAAATGACATGCGCGAGTTGACACAAATTAACATACGCACTCGCAGGCAGCAGGTCTATGGTATAAATAAGTAGCAGTGGAAATGTCTACATATGACAACACGACAAATGAGATGACATCCAGTTTTCATTAAGGACGTAGTGAAGCAAAACGTAAACAATTTTGACAATAAAAACAAGCCACGAATGTAAGTTTGAGAGAATGGTTTTATTACTATTATATAATTTGTGAACAAAAACGATTTTGAGGGTATTTACAATTTACTCATTATTTAATTTATCCTTCCCTTTGGTTAACTTGCCATGTTTTGTTTATACTGGCTACCAAATTAAGTGCCAAAAAAATGTGATCTAGATGTTATATATTTAAAGACACCACACATCTTAAAAATCAAGGGGCTTTGATAAAATATGGTTTAAAATGAAAGAAGAGTCCTTTTGGTTCTATAGAAAAGAACGTTTATGCTATTGTGATATTGAAAACTGTTAGTTAATCCAGTGTGATGCATCATACCGTCATTTTTACATCATAGCTAAAATGTAGGCCACATAAAAGTGTTGCGTCAGTAGAACGCTATAATAAATTAACTAACTTGTCAACGGACTGTACCTTTTCCAAGACATGCAGCTGTTTTCTTAATTAATCATTATTACCACAACAGACAAATTCTAAATTAGGGTGTTCCGGTGCTACATATATTAGATAATACATACTAGTACCTATACAATTGACAACCATACTATGTACTTAATTGTTTGCTGTCAATCAATGTCAATCATCAACATAGGTCAAGGTGATGTGAGTGTAAAAGTTCAGTACAAGTACATTAGTTAAACCTGTATATAAAAACCTAAGTACCTATACATGTTTAAAACAGGTGACCTGTTTACACAGGTTAAAATAATCGAGTACACTAACGTAGGCCTATATAAATAGATAAATGTAAAATCAGTTAATAAAAACACCAGAATATTAAATGTCGATTAAGATATCGGGAGTTGGAATCCATTGATAGTGTTACAACTTAATACGAAAGTTAGGATTTAATTATAATTGGGGTAATGGGCAAAGGAGTGGGGGTACGGAGCATTGCATCCACCGCGGGATTTATTATTATTATTGTTTTGTTATTTATTTTTTATTTTTAAAAAATTATCAAAAATAATGTATTTCATTATTGAAAAGAACCCATATATATATACAGAGAATATATTCAACTCACACAACCACACAATATGACAGTCATTTGTTTTCTGGGTTTTTGTTTGGGGATTTTTAATCAAAATTGAAACTACCACTATGATTAATTGGGATGTTAAATTTTTTTGGATAGTACTACTTTCATATACATGTATTTAATGATTACTCATACGTTTCATTAATTATACTGAATAATTATACAGCTGGTTGTTGATACGGTAACAATGTCAAACTTGAGTACTAACAAACACACAATTTAACAAAATAGAAAATGCCTTGCAAGTTGACAGTGATAAAATATTGTGCGAGGATATGCGTGATGATGTCCTGTTGTGACAGTAAATTTAGTGAGCGCTGTCATGCCGTCGCGTCTTCCGATTGGTCAGTCACTTTAGCTTCACTGCTCTACGCATTTCCTTGAAATACACAGGTAAAAACTATATAGTTAGATGTTTACACTGCGAATAAAAACCTTGTTTCGTTAGTTGTGGGAATATTAATACAGTCAGTTGTTGAGAACTGTATTTCGTGTTTTCAGCATGAAGGAACTACACAGGAAAGCGATTGTCTCCAGTCTTCTTTGTTTCCTAGTAAGTTTACAAGTTTTCAACATTTTGTTGTAATTTAAAATGACACTCAGTATTTCTGTATGTAAATGACACACTATTTATAATAGTAGCTATTTATTTTTCTTCGGGAACGATTTACTTTATTTTAACAGTTTTCATTGTCTTTCTTTAAATTATAATTTTTAACATACATATAATTATGGCAGGGGCGTTGGAACGAAATTCATATTGGGGTGGGGTGGGATAGGGAGCTGCCCCGTTTCTGAACATCAGAATTTGCCGGTGAATAATTTAACAATGAATAAGAACATATTTAAGAGAATTATTGGGGGCTGGATCCCCCCCCCCCCGGCTCCAACGCCCCTGTATAGTGTTTGTATTTTATTGTAATAAGTAGTTTGTTTGAGGGACTAGGGGAGGTTTTTTTTAACATTGGTTATTTAACAAACCCTAACTTCTAAAAAAAAATTGTTTATCTTTTTGTGTGTACTATAAATGTTTGCTAGAAAGCTTAATTCTAAAAAACTAAAAAAATGAAAATACAACAAAAAAAATATCTGCACACAACAAATAAAAACAACACCATTAAGTATTTAGTTTGTTTAGATTTTTGGGGGTTTAAAAATAATTGTTTAACAACCCCCAAAATTGTTTTTCTGTTTGTGATTACCATATACAGTAGAACCAGTGGTACATATTATTAAAACATGTTTTAAAAGTTGTTTAGAAGAAAGTTAGGTATTTTTAGTAAATTAAAAAAAAAAATTCTAATAGTAGTGTGTGTAAGTGGTGTGTGAGTGTGTGTGGTATGAGTGTGTGAGAGTGAGTGTGAGAGAGTGTGTGTGTGAGAAAGTGAGAGTGTGTGTGAGAGTGAGTGTGGTGTGTGTGTGTGGCGTACGTGTGGTGTGTGGGTGTGTTATTGTTGTAGTTTTTGGTGACGCATGTTGGACTAATAAATAAAACATGTTTTCATACCAATAACTCACATGCCATCTAATAATTCTGTCCTGGTTACTAATCTATGTTTACAGGTAGCCAGAGTTCAGACCAGCCAACATAACAGATGTCTTGGTTGTTATATAAAATCTAAGCTATCATTTATGTCATGTTAAGAATGTTACAGCAACATTGGGTTATCCTCCAACGTAAATAATATAAAGCAGGCCTTTTGTTGATAAAAAGTTAGTTGATCAAATGTTTGCGCACCTAACTTTTTATTTTATTATTCCCTTTGTGAGTATTTTTTCAGCGTGGTTTCGGGGTATTTTCAAGTGTGATATTTTAGGTTACGGTAACTATGTAATGATTTAGGCAACAATGAATATTTGAATAAATACTAGTTATTATGGTAAGTTGGCCTTCTTAGACATTAGTTACGTGTCTTGTCTCACGTTTCCTGGTGTCGCTGGCTGTTCTTACCGATATACCAGACCCGTACGTGGAGGGTGGGGGGTGCGTAAATGCAAATTTGGATTGACGCTAATTTACTAGAATAACGTTAAAAACGAAAATAAAACATTTGGGCCTTCACAAACGCACCCCCTAAAGAAAATCCTGCGTACGGCCCTGTGGATTCACTATTGTATTACTATTAATTTACTTTGTATACTGTACATATTTGGTTTAAATTGTTTTATTTTTAATAATGAAAAGTAAAGTTTGTTTTATTTAACGACGCCTCTAGAACACATTGATTTTTAATCTCATCATCGGCTATTGGACGTCAATCATCTGGTCATTCTGACATATGAATTTAGAGGAAACCCGCTGACGCCACACAGGCTAATCTTTTCCGATAAGCAGCAAGGGGTCTTTTATATGCACCATCCCACAGACAGGACAGCACATACCACGGCATTTGATGAACCAGTTGTGGACCACTGGAAGGAACGGGAAATAACCCAAACTGCAGATGGGCCCACTGAGAAGGATTGATCCGACGACCGACCGGTTCACAGACGGACACTCTACCATTTGAGCTACATCCCGCTCCCCCCACCCCCCACCCTCCATCCTAACCCAGACATCCCTTTAGTATTTCCTCTTAATCTTGTTGATGAGGTAAAGATAGACGCATGTCACAATAATTTTTCACCCAGTCATCCACCACCCCAGCTAACCCAGCTTAATATTCTTTACATAGCTTTTATTCAGTAAGTGGAACATTGTGTTGCAGATGAGGTGAGGATGGGTAAGTACCGCCAGCTGTTTCACCCCGAGCAGCTGATCAGCGGAAAGGAGGATGCGGCGAATAACTACGCCAGGGGACATTACACTGTGGGCAAGGAGATCGTGGATCTTGTTCTGGATCGCATCAGGAAGATGGTCAGTGAGAAATAACACATAGTATTGTGTATTACCTCCCTTGAGAAATGCCATAGGTTTAAAAAAAATCAGTAATTAAAGTATAAATTAACAACATAACACCAAAGTTCATCAGTTTTTGTTAAAAGAAACTTGACAGCCACATGTATGTCGATGTTTCATATGTGGCTAAGTAACATCTACAGAAAAGAAAACATGTTTATTTCATAAACATTTTAAATAAAGGCTTAAAAACAACTGATTCCGAGAATATACTGAACAAAAACGTTTGATAGGGTCGGAAAATATAGAATTTTAGATAGAAAAAAAAGTAAAATATCGAAGATAAACATTATGGTCGGTTCCTTTTCTGAGGTGCTTGGAACGCATTTATATTTTAGGCCTTTGGAAGAAAATTGTAACCTATATGAATATGTAAACATATGTTAAAACAAATATCTTTATATAACTTTATATATTAACTTCTATAATTATTGTTGATTGCATGCGTTTATGTACGTGTAATTGTCGGTAATATAGTGTAATTTATGTGTATGTGGAAAACTCTATGAAGTAATCGGCACTTCAAATAAACGTTATTTGTATTCATATTATATAATTTATTAATATTTGTATTTGTATTATATAATTTATTAATATTTGTATTTGTATTATATAATTTATTAGTATTTGTATTATATAATGTATTAATATTTGTATTATATAATGTATTAGTATTTGTATTATATATTTGTATTATATAATGTATTTGTATTATATAATGTATTAGTATTTGTATTATATAATGTATTAGTATTTGTATTATATAATGTATTAGTATTTGTATTATATAATGTATTAGTAATTGTATTATGTAATGTATTAGTATTTGTATTATATAATATATTAGTATTTGTATTATATAATGTATTAGTATTTTTATTATATAATGTATTAGTATTTGTATTTTGTAGTATATAATTTGACATTTCAGGCAGACAACTGCACAGGACTTCAGGGGTTCTTGGTGTTTCACAGCTTTGGTGGAGGAACTGGAAGTGGCTTCTCATCGCTGCTCATGGAGAGACTTTCTGTCGATTATGGAAAGAAATCAAAACTAGAATTTGCTATATACCCAGCACCACAGGTAATGATTACCTTGTTCCACAATTAATAATACACCTAGTCATTTTCTTCTATAAATTAATTACACTATATACCTCTTTGGAAGCCACCGCTTTTTCCCCATTTTAATTTGGTCGTAACTAATATGTTTGGACACACTCTCTAATACTTGAAATCTTACAAATATATTTGAGCCCTCCTTTATAAAATGCCTGCATCCGACTCGGTACTTATTTTTCCAGTTTTTGTTGGGAATAAAGTGGCAGTTAAATTGAATCTGTTCAGAATTCAGCATAATTAAAACTGGATTCGACGTAATCTAGTTGTGAATAATGGATTTGAATTGCACACAGATTTTTTTTTTTTTAACTATATATTTTACGTCTATATCTTCAGATATCCACTGCTGTTGTGGAACCGTACAACTCCATCTTGACGACGCACACAACGTTGGAACATTCCGACTGCGCCTTCATGGTCGACAACGAGGCCATCTACGACATCTGTCGCCGCAACCTGGACATCGATCGCCCGAGCTATACGAACCTGAACCGACTGATCGGTCAAATAGTGTCGTCGATCACGGCGTCGCTGAGGTTTGATGGCGCCCTTAACGTAGATCTGACCGAGTTTCAGACTAACCTCGTACCGTATCCCAGAATCCACTTCCCTCTAGTGACGTATGCGCCTATTGTCTCAGGTAAGTATGTTATAATATAACACTCAAAGATCTCATTTAAAGTATTAGCATCTTTTTTTAATGTTATTTAAAGTCTGTCTTGTTCAGATACTATTTTGATGGGTTATCATAGTCCAATTACGTAACTTTCTTGTCATAAATATTTTCTTTTAACGTTTCCAAAATCAATACAACAACTATAAAATAACATTTGTGTGAAAATGATATTCATATTTCTTAATCAATATACAGTACGTGTGTTATTGCATGTTATTCAAAACATAAATATGTTAACCTCATATGCTGGAGCAGAAGTAATATTATTTGATACTGAAATGGTCTCTTGTGATTGGATGTTTTCAGCTGAGAAGGCGTTCCACGAGCAGATGTCAGTTTCTGAAATCACGAACGCGTGCTTCGAACCAGCCAATCAGATGGTTAAGTGCGACCCGCGTCACGGGAAGTACATGGCGTGCTGTATGCTGTATCGAGGTGACGTCGTGCCCAAGGACGTGAACGCCGCAATCGCCACCATCAAAACTAAACGAACCATTCAGTTTGTAGACTGGTGTCCCACGGGTTTCAAAGTGGGTATCAACTATCAACCACCCACAGTAGTCCCAGGTCAGTCAATATGTAGTCATAAAATATAATGGGGACGGGTTTATTAGTTTACCTAAATAGATCAAAATTAAAGTGGGGGCATTGTGTGTGTTTTCGGTATTTTTCGTGTGTTTTTTTGTTTGTGTGTTTGTTTGTTTTTTCGTTTCAGGGGACTTTTTTTTATTTTATTTTTAAAAAAATAATAATAATTAATTATTATTTTTAGTTGGTTTTAATGGAGTATTTTTGGAATATTAAGTAAATTATCAAACTTAACAAAATGTTCAATGAAGTATATCTGCATTAATATTAGGAACAAATATAAATCCAGACTGCGTTACCATCCAGATCCATAAATTACCAATTTTATTCTTGGAAACATTTCGGCCTAAAAAGACATAAATCTCATGGGGGTTTTGGGGGTCTGTTTTGTTTTGTTTTTGGGGTTTTTTGTTTTGTTTATTTCTTGTGTGTATTTTTGTAGGGGAATTGTGTGGGGGTTTGTGTGGGTGTGCGTGCGTATTTGCGTGTGTGCGTGTGTGCTTTTGTTGTTTCTCTCTTTTTTTTCTTTCTTTCTTTTCTTTTCTTTTGCTGTTCAACTATAGATTTGAAGAAATCTAAAAGAAAGCATATGCACGTCAATAATAAAAAAAAATACATAAAGAATATGTTTTCATGATCATCCGAGACAGCAAATTTGAAAATATCAAAGTTTTTAGGTTCTTTTTAAAAGTACTTTTGCTTAAAATGATTGTGATTGCCTTTTGATAAAACATATTAATATTTGATTAATTTTATCATGAGCCGTCTACTAGTGATTGTTGTTTTGTTTTGAGGAGGCGACCTAGCGAAGGTTCAGAGGGCGGTTTGTATGTTGAGCAACACGACGGCCATCGCGGAAGCCTGGGCTCGGCTTGACCACAAGTTTGACCTGATGTACGCCAAGCGGGCGTTCGTACACTGGTATGTTGGAGAAGGTAAGTCGGCAAAGAACATACTTTTGTTACCTACTGTCGAAGTGGCACATTTATAAATATTTGTCTAATTGTATTGTATTATGCTTGTGTATTTAATTTTTATATATATATATATATATATTTATTTATTTTTATTTTTTAATTATTATTTATGTATTTTTAATGAAGAACTACTCTCGTCATTATAAATATTGATTGAAGATCCGATGATGGCCTGAGTGTATTTAAAGTTTGAAGTTTCAAGGCACTAATTTATATTGAAAAAATTCATGTTTTATTTTTTAAACAATTACTTAACAGATATTACATAACACTAACAATAAGATATTAAGCTCCATTAAAATAACATTTCTTAAAGTCTCCAATAATGTCGCAAAAAAAATAATAAATAATAATATTAAATATTAATAATAAAAAGATGCCAAATGTTGTATGAGAGGAAATACTGATTACATAAATTGAAAATTAACTCGTGGAAAGCTGAAGAGTTTCCTTTTGTTAATGAGTTTCTGTTCTATATTCTA
The DNA here is from genome assembly GCA_032355785.1 of Symmetromphalus regularis. Taxonomy (NCBI): domain Eukaryota; kingdom Metazoa; phylum Mollusca; class Gastropoda; order Neomphalida; family Neomphalidae; genus Symmetromphalus; species Symmetromphalus regularis. The sequence continues at coordinate 4,996 of JAULBS010067829.1, read as the reverse complement.
TGTCTAATATTGGTTGGGTTTTAATGCTTTATCAGGAATGGAAGAAGGTGAATTTTCAGAAGCTCGTGAGGATCTTGCCGCTCTGGAGAAAGATTATGAAGAAGTGGGCGTGGACTCCACGGAGGAATGTGTAGATGAGGAGGAGGGAGAAGAATATTGATTGACGTCTCATTATAAGTGTGACGTCATGACACCTGGAGGAGGAGGCAGAGGATAGTGATTGACGTCTCATACATATAGAGAAGAAATAAATTAGTAGAAGCCGATTTTTTTTTTTCATGAAACGAAATTTTTCACATCATTTTCTGGATATCGCATTATTAATTTATTACATCAAGAGGCAAATAACACTGCTCAAGCCACCATCTGTGTCATATTTTAGTGCAATAAGTGTTTTACTAAAATTTACAATCATTTCTTATTTTGTGATTTATTTATGGAGTTTACAATTTTATGCTTTAATCTAATATATTCAATTCACTAATATATATTTATATTGGACCAGAATATTTATTTACATTAAGATTTGCTGAAAGTATTTTGCACTTCATAAAATTTTTGTATCATTACTAGTACTATGTACTAATTTGTTTGGCATCACGGATTTGTGTATGTTTTTTTGTATAATACATTGTGCCTTTATTTTATATTAATAATGTTATGTAAAATAATATATTAAACATATTTTCATTATAAGTTCATTTCCGCTTGTGTGTAAGTCGATATTTTTCAGTTCATACAGAATACTAATTTTAGACCCCCGCTTCCAAATTATTATTTGACATGCAAAAACAATACAATAATTAAGTTACTATAAGTTTGGAATTTCACTATGTTCAGTTAAAGGAGTGATCAGTGACAATGGGCTGCAGTAAATAATGTGATACAGATTTTACTTGTAGTTAAGCAACCAACATTTTAATAATCAATTTAAATTACAATATGAACCTTGTTTCATTTATTTTCCCCTTTCTTTGTACTTACAGATAGATTTAAAATTTTGAAACAATAACATCAATACCAGGCCCGTAGCCAGTGGGTGATCAGTGGGTGATCAGTGAGTGATCTGGGGGATCGGACGATCCTGCCAGCAGGATTGAGAGTTACGCTAAAATTTAAAAAAATATATATATATATATATTATTGATGAGTTCCGACGACATGAAATTTCGATCCTCCCCACTAAACATGCTGGATAAGGGCCTGAATACACACTAAAATGTACATAATTAATTATTATCTTTTTTTTACACAGTGCAAAAAGTCAGGACAGACTGACTTTCCATTTTTTGTTATTAAATTTCGAAAAATGTATGTAAATTAAAAAAAAACATTATTTGTATTGTCGTTGCTGTTGTTTTGTTGTTGTTTTGTGGGTTTGGGGTTTTTATTGTTGCATTACTGTTCAACATCAAATGATGCTGATGTCTTGTAAGATAATAAATTTAATTATTTTATGATCAAAATAATAGTGATTTAAGACGTTGAACAAGTATTTTGAATTGCATTGTTTGTAATATACGTTGGTGAAAGCTTTGATATAGTACTACGTTGTTATTTTGAGTATGTAATAATCTCTTTAGATTTGGTAGCGAATATTTAATTTTTTTAAATGTAGTTTTCACATATATGTATGAGAAACTCATGTTTTGAGGGTATCGATCCTATTACCTCTGATATCCCATGTGGATGTTTCACAATAGTTTCATATCTAGCTTCAATATTCGCGACAGAACAATTTCCTTGTATGTGCATTACCATACGTGAAGTTTCTTTAAAGAGACACGTGTTTGTGGTTTTCGATTATTTAAAACATGTCCGCTTTATTTTTGTTTCATGTTATATAGTGACAGAGTAGAATTTATTTAGTTTTCATGTTCTGTGCATTGCCTTAGTAATATGAATCCATGTTTCTTCTGACAGAATGCAGCAAAAACCAAATAAATGTAAATTTCAACAAACATGTTTTTCTTTGTGTTTTATACATAATTAGTTGTTTGTGTGTGAGTGGGGGGGGGCGGTGGAGGTGGCGGGGGTCATTTATATTTATTAATATAATTTTAGAAAATGATAATGATTTTATGAAGTAACATTTGCTCAACACACGTAAGTGAACGTTATGGAATTAAAATAACTATTTTTCGAAGCACCTGTACTCAGTGATAAAAGAATGACCTTTAGTCACTCAGTTCAGTAGGTTATGCAAGGTGTGTGGGGTGGGACGTGGGTATTGAAGGCATATTGTGGCGGTGACTAGTATCTGTCTTGTACTACAGTGCGACGTAATTTCAATGAAAAGATAAATGATACGTGTATGTTAACGATTTGTATAACTGTGAATAACAATTAATAGTGTGGATTTAATGAAAAGTGAATAAGACTAAGCCACCAATTTTCATGCTTTGTGTGTGTGTGTGTGTGTGCGTGCGTGCGTGCGTGCGTGCGTGCGTGCGTTCGTGCCTGTGTTTGTGTGTGTGTGCGTGTGTGTGTGTGTGTGTGTGCGTGTGTGTGTGTGTACGTGTGTGTGTATTGGGGTTTAAACTCGCTTCTGTCACCAATTTAATGTTTTCCGTTATAATTTGGTTGTACGTAAATTTAACCCCCCACCCCACTCCAACCTCCAATGTTAAAAACCTTTAAAATATTTTTGAAATTCCTGTCCAATGAATATTTACTTGTTTCTATTCTTCTTTATCCTGTTCGGGATTCTAGGAAAACAGGCTTGCGTGTATTTGTTTGTGTGTTGTTTGGGGACGTCATTTCTTATAGTTATGTACACATGTGACGTGTAAGAACATGTTCTATAAACGTATCTCCACAGAGGCGTGATAGACGTCAGTTTGTTCTTTTATATACAATAAGTTGGTAACTCTCATTCAGATAATCAATATAGGCCAAGGACATATATATCCTCTTTTAAGTTATATCTTGTATTTATAGGTGCACTGGCGTAGCCAGAGAAGGGCATAAGGGCAAAGCTCTTCCCCTCGAATCATACCTTTTTTCCTGACAACCTTGCTGTCCTATGAGAGCCCCCAATAGAAGGGCATAAGGACAAAGCTCTTCTCCTCTCTCCCCTCGAATCATACCTTTTTTCCTGACAACCTTGCTGTCCTATGAGAGTCCCCAATAGAAGGGCATAAGGGCAAAGCTCTTCCCCTCTCTCCCCTCGAATCATACCTTTTTTCCTGACAACCTTGCTGTCCTTTGAGAGCCCCCAATAGCCGATATAGCTGGGAGGTATTAAATAGAGAGTTTGCTGTACAAAGTAAAGTTTGTTTTATTTAACGACGTCTCTAGAGCACACTGATTTTTAACTTATCATCGGCTATTGAACGTCATACGTATGGTCATTCTGACATGCCGCCACATAGGCTACTCTTTCCGATAAGCAGCAGGGGGTCTTTTATATGCACCGTTTCATAGAGCGGACAGCACATACCACCGTATTTGATAAACCTGTTGTGGACCACTGGTTGGAAAGGAAAATAGCCCAAACTGCAAATGGATCCACTGAAAAGGATCGATCCGCCAGCTTCACAGGACACTGTACCATTTAAGCTACATCCTGCTCGCCTGTCTATTGTATAGTTGGGGCTCCAATATAAAATGCCCTACCACACCACCCCATAGCAATCCTAGTTTCGCTAATGATAAGTGTCCTTTATGCATAACATACAAAGGTTTATTCATTGAGTATGTACACTGCTTTGTGGGAGATACGCCCCCGTTAATACAGATTAATAACAAAATCTTTTATTTGAACAACCTGTCCTTTTATCTTTTAACCTTTTTGTTCTCTTCGTGGGTATAGCTCCACGGTGGTTAAACATAATCTTCAGTAAACCTTGTCATAAGCGGATTCAAGGGTGGGGATTTAAAACACTTTCGGCTACCATTTTTTTTCTTTTTATAATTTGTTCCTATGTCATTTTAAAAACCAGTGTTAAAATATTTTTGACTCCCCAAAAAATGTCCGTATCCGCCCCTGAGGCATTGGAGTTTCGTATATTCATTATTTAATGCAGATCTATTTTTTCCATTGGACCACTCCTTCCCCACAATTTCTTTTAGAAAATATCGTAGATACAATCAACATTCTATAAAAATATTCACCTAACAATATTTCAACTAATGGTGAACACATCTCATGCGACTGTATGATATTAATTAATATTGGTGAACATTAAGTCAGCTAAAGTCGGCTACTACGGGAAGTTAAATTATGTGATCACATCTCATGAGACGACCTCCATGATATAAATCATTAAAGGATGCCGCGAGTTACCGTTATGCTACTTCTGAACCTTAAAGAGTTACCGTCGTGCTACGACACCCCTATGACATACGTACATCCACATTCTAATTAAAATATTGTTAAGAGATTAGTCAGACCGCATAATACAATGGATATAATGCGCAGTCAAACACACTAACATGAAAGATACTGAGAAGAGATTAACTGGTGCGTAATCAACTAAATCGTAAACAATAGACTATATTTTCAAGTAGATATTGTAAGCAAACACGTTTAAATGTTAGTGCTGTGTTTGTTTAGAAGTTAAAATGTCTGTACTTTTCAAAAATATGTTAGAAGCGTATCCACCACTCATCACCTCTGCCCACCATTATTTTTTCTCCTTATAATTTGGACGTATATTAATTTAAACCCCATTTATTTATGTGTTGTACAGTCTTTGGTAATGGAAACCTAGGCGACACCGTTTGGCACCCTTTCGTGAGAATGTAAAAAGTAAAGTAAAGTTTGTTTTATTTAACGACGCCTCTAGAGCACATTGCTTTTTTTATATCATCATCGGCTATTGGACGTCAATCATATGGTCATTCTGACATATGTTTTAGAAAAACCCGCTGCCGCCACATAGGCTACTCTTATCGATAAGCAGCAAGGGATCTTTTTATATGCACCGTCCCACAGACAGGACAGCACATACCACGGCCTTTGATGAACCAGTTGTGGACCACTAGTTGGAAT
>JAULBS010067828.1:0-38044 GCA_032355785.1 Symmetromphalus regularis | reverse complement strand
TCTCTTTGTTTTCTCTTTTTTTTTAAACTTTTTCCGAGTGTAAGGACGTGGAAATTAATAAAAAATGTCCAGTCCTATTCACCCATCACATTTGGATCCCCCTACCCACTTTCAGAAATCATGCATTCTCGTTTGTGATCACAAAACACCATGGGCCCAGTTTTTTTAAAGCAAGGTTAAGCTAACCATGGGTTAGTTCGATATTTCAAAACCAAATTATAAATCATTGCAAATTGTAACTGAAGAGAAATGTTGAAACTTAAGTATAAATATTAATTCATATATATAAACGTAGCCTAAGGTATCATAAATAATCAAATCGGAAGTATATTTGAACTTTCTATGAAGATATTTTAAATAGAAATATTCATTTAGCCATGGTTAGCTTGACAATGCTTTGAACAAGTAGGCCCTGCAGTTTTCATATTTCTAAACATCATATCGAATTTCAAAACGAAACGAGTATGCATTTCATATTAGATGCACATTCACGTTGATACTAATTAATGCATCATTTGTCAAAGACGTATGTAGCTTTTAATAATTTGCAGGCAAGCAGATTTATACGAAAATCAAAACTCCATGACGACAGTTAATTTGATAGAGGATATTAAACGATATACCATTTATTATCAAATTTATGTCCCAAGTGAAATAAGTGTTTTCTGTCAGTTTTATTCATCTTAAAGTACAAATTTGGTGACAGATAGAATAATTTGGAAATACTTTTGCAAGGTGAAATGTTTCGTTAGAAAAACTAGCGATTTTTGGCGGCCACTTTTTTATTTTTCGATTTTGAGGGCCAAAAACTAAAAATTCAGCTTGGTATCCTATTTTTTTCGTAATCAGCACCCCCAAAATAGGTTAATAGGACTGGATACCAACTTTTATTCAAAAATGCCCTAACCGGTCACATTTTCAGAGATATGCTCTAGACTAGGCCCCCCTTTCGTAATTTTCAACCGATTTTGTTCATTGTTGCACTTCGTACCAAAATTGAGCACATAGTTGGTTTTCACTCTATTGTCGTAAACAAGCAAAAGTCAATCTAATAATCAATAACAGAAAACACTATAAAAAGCTTTAATAATAAAATATTAGATTATTATATAAAATGTGTTTTACCCAATAGTAATGATATAAAAAGTTTTTGTTCACCTCGGAAAGCTTTCGTGTGTAGGCTAGGTCGCACGGCCCAGTTCATTTCTGGAATATGGGTGTGCGATTAAAAAATGTACACTTCAGGGTTTCACGTTTAAGGCGCGCGATTGTGCTCGCAACTCCACCACGCCGATAGATTTCGACCAAGGTCAAAATGCCATCGAGTTCTGTAATTCTTGGTTTTTGTGAAAATATCCGATTATAATTAGAATCGATCACATAACAAATTTTCATAGTTTTAAATTATCACGAATATTATAAATAAATCGGCCCAAAATATGTAATAATTCTTCAACTCGCGTAATTGTCGGAGAACTAGAGCAAAAAAAATATTTTAAAAACATCCGGTTTTCTCCATTAAATCGACTGGTGGTCGTCACTGCGGTAAAATTAATTTAGTGTAACACTTACAGAAATCAGATATTAGGTATTGACTATTTTTGTTTCCAAAATATGAATGGAAAATCCATTTAATTAATAAACTGCATTATTTGGAGAAAAGTAATTATGTTTATGGAGAAAATAGGTAATTCCGTTTCAGATAGGTTTTCCACGATTCCATTATCATGGAAAATCAGTGCCTCTAGTATACCAAATATGAATACTGTACATGACACCACTACCTATCTGAAAATGATGACATGAACAAACACCCCCACAGAAATTATGATTTAGAACTGATACACATTGCTAATTATTGAATCTCTGGCCAAATGTATAAATGATTCTGAATCAACTGAATCACTCAGCTGATTTTAAGGAAAAAGCTCTCCATCACTTCTGTAAGGGTGTGATTATGGAGAGTGAAAAAGCTCCCCTGAATCTTACTTGGGAAGTGATTTATAGCTCTCCTCTACTTTTCAAATGTGAAAGCCTGCATGTGAAAGCCTGCACTTACATTTCTCCATTCTTCAAATATTATTTAACTATCATTAACGTTAATGATAATAAAATTTTAATTGTATACAAATATTATTTAAAATGCTCGTAGTCAGCTGATTATAATTTGTTTGTGCTATATCTGGTAATAAACTTTATCCTAAGCCCCGCTGTTAGAAATGGATCGCACGAAGTGAGTTGTTGCTTACCACCTAATTGCTATATTCACAGGTGTTTTGTTTGGAATAAATATGAAAACGATACTTTCTTTGTGTTTATTTATATTTTATTTACTATCTACAATGAGCATGACAAAACACATAATTAAAGAAGAATAGTGTTTAATATCAAAGCGTACAGGTAATTAGTTAAACAATTGGCCTGATGATGGAAGTGTTTTTACTGCAATCTGCATTAATAAAACTTAATTGGAATTAATTACCAGTGTCCATACAAATGATACATCACACAAATAAATCGGTGATTAAAGGTTATGATTTACCTTATCTTTGCTTTCAAAAGAAAATTAATTAATATTTCTCATGTGCTAAGTCAAGTACTTACTATCAACTTAGGTGGCCATATTTGACATGAACTCATTACAAGTACATAAATGACATTAACAATATTTTTTATTTATACTCGATTCATGTAAATTATGGGGAAATGAAAAATAATTATGGTTCTGTTCACGCACCAGAAATCGGCCATTTTCACGACCAGCTATTGTAACCAGAGATTGCTGAAAGCAGCATTTTGACTTTAGATCATGCTTAAAAGAAGAGTTGGGTTTTTAAGACTTGGTTCACCACCTTTATTTTTCAGCAAGCTGAAATGTATCTTTTTACGCAAATTATGTTGTTATCCATTATTTTATCATTAACAAACTGGTAACATAGATACAGACTTCATAAAATAATGTTTTGCATTCACGTGAGAATTACATATACATAACATTTATTGAACAATACTCACTACTTCAGGATCTGAACAGCAACTAGAAAGAATGCTGAGTGCCACTGATTTGTAAATACTTTGAGGGCAATCATCAGGTACAGTTGCTGAAAATAAGACAATACATAATGGGCATATTTCATGTTCTCAGTCAAATTTGATAAATCATTGGGCTCTTACTTAGTTAATGCATGTGCAACCCAGTATGATATGAAAGGTCAAATTTCACAATATGAGAAAATAATTATATTTGACTGACAATATATAATTTTCTATTTATTCTAAAACTTTTTGACAGGTAATATGCATATTTCACAATGTTCTACAAATTCACTGGATGTTATACAATAGAAATGTAGCTCACCAATGATAATGGCATCCTTGATGTTATAAACCATTTTAAAATGTAATCATAAGATCATTTGTCATTTCAGAAGTGAAGTGAAAACTTAAAACATATGTCATAAAATAATGATTAGAATTAATGAATATACATCCTAATTTTAGTAATTAATATACAGATTTATCAAGCACATCAAGTACGCCGAGAATGTCACATTCTTAACAGAATTCTTTGACACCATATTGGGAACTTGAATAGCCATTTAGCTTACTTGTTTTAAGAAGTCTTGTCAGGAACTTGTACCCAAGGGCATTAACGATTTCTTTTTTTGTAGACTCATCACTATTCTCAGACTTCACAATTTTTGTCACCTGCAATTTGAAATAAAGCAAGATGTTTTTATCTTGTTCAATATTTTGTTTAAAACAACAAAAAGGTTTTTAAATGATTACATGTAGCATTTTTCTCAGGGCTGATCTCACATACTCCGATACAGCTTCTTTGGGATACATAAAATAATCATGGAAACATTAATATTTTTAATTTATTCTGTACAGTAGCCTGGCAAATAAAGCTCTATTTTAAAAATTAAATGCTGATATATGACTGACAAAGATATAGTTTATCAACAAATCTGCTGATTAAAAGAACCTTAAAGAGCAGCTGAAAAGTAATTCAGTTTTTTTTTTTTTCGTAAACAGTATCTATAAATACCCGCTAAAACAGATGAAATAAAAAAAATTATCATTTTGTTTTAGACTTTTAAATTTCATCAATGAACAGCATGTTAAAAGCTTTCAAACCCACCTTGACTTATCTCCCCTTTTTATGCCACAAAAGGGGCTTATCTGTTCATCATACATGTTAAAGGTATTTGCATCACTAGTAACAAGACTGAAATGGCTTCAACAATTCATTTTCTTTTGTGCACAGCTCACTGTCAATGTTTTTTGAAGATGAAATTGTTATTAAAATGTCTGGAATGTACACAAAAAGATAATTTTCAAAATGTGCCGAACACAAACGATCACCGGTTTGTAGCATTATTGTAAGAATAATGTATTGTCTCTTTTAAACTTAATTACACACTTTGGAAAGTGAAAGAAAGACAGTTTACAACATTTGTATAATCTGTACAGTTAAATACGACAAATTGACACAAACAAAAAGAAACTACACTACAAATAACTGAATAGGCTCCTTTACATCGAAAAAACCTGGCACTACTGAATTCGCATTCGGGACAAAAACTAAATAAAGTACAGAAATTACTGAATATGTCTGAAAACTATTGAATGCCTTTAAATTTTAACATATCATTTTATTTTGTTTTAAAACATGATTAAGTGATTTAAATTTTTATTCAAACAAATTGTTAAACTAATTAACTTATAATACTATATTAAATATAATGACCATAAAACTGGTTATGCTGATATTTCAGCTGCTCTTTAAAGTAAAATTAATAGGCTAGCATGATTATTTCTGTAGCACGCTTTTTGATCGACATTTTTAGTCAATTACTGAATTTCAATTAGCGATGTGCCCATGTGCCGATGATGTGGTAATACCAATTTCACAATTTTCAGTTCCCACTGTTTCTTACCAAAATAAGAGCTGCAAATCTGTCATTGTCAGACTGTGCCGATTTTAAAGCTTTAATGCATTTTTCTAAATTAGCGTCTGTCATGATATTACGAAAAAAGAACGTAACAAAAAGTGTAACATTATTAGTAAGGGAAATAACTCGTTAGCGCATGCGCGTTATTAACTTCCTATTTATGATATTTTTCTATTGATCAACAAGTGATTCGTTAAATTATTTTTAAATGATCGCAAATGTTGTTTAACGATCAGTTCCGAAGCTGTTTCTCGAAAATTATATGTGTCAGTAAGCAGCGATAGGTAAGCATAATAATCTCACCGTTTTTTTAATTGGTTTAATCCTTCAGGTTAAGGAATGACTTCGATTGACCATCACCCATACAATGAATCGAATGATACAAATCATACATGGTTGTCAGAGTGTATTTCTTTTTTATAAATTTTATAGCTACTGGGTTAAGACAATATAATACAGCACAGGTTATACATTTTTCAAATAGGTTGCAAGGAAAGTTGTAAGGCATGATGTTAGGTTTGTTATCAAAAGCTCGTTAAGCAGTTTATTCCCATGCCATGGCCATTGAAAGCAAATTGCGTCCCACTAAAGGAAAATACATGTATCCTGGAAGAACTGTGAAGCGTCCCATTAACGCACTTACTTAATTAAGTGTTCTTTTAGGTATTTCTTGAAAATAACACCATTTGACCATCCCATCTCACTGATGGTGCACGAAGCACCGGCTGTTGCTCCTTCCATTAGCTCATTTGCCTTGGAGTACAAATTATGGTGGGATGGAGGTATCCAGTACATTACAATTGCCAAGAATTGTGACATTATAGGACATTCCAGTAGTGATAGCTACAGTTGTTGAATTTCTATCTGCAATGACAATTTGCGGTATGTTGTTATCAGAAATACCTTTTTTGTCTATATCGTATATATGTTTTGTGGTTTGGATTTCAAATTGTATTTGGTTATTATTTTATCAAGTTCTTCAAATTAAGCATTCACATTTTCTTCTGAAGTTGCTTTAGCATGAGCTTTATCAAGGGATCTTGGTTGTTTAACTGCTAGATTGGGCTAACGCGAAACGAAGTGGCTATAGACACGGTGCAGAGATTTGAATGATTTGTTTGTTAATTTTAATAGTAACATAACCAAGGTTAGATATTATTGTGTTACATTGATAGTGCGGTTACAATTGGGTGAACGCAGAAGCTTTTCCCCCGTTAGGTCTAATAGGCCAAAAAGTGGTTACGCGAGGATCCGATATATGCTTAAACTGTTTCAAAATAGGATCATGATCTTGGTGTCTAACCCCATGTTTTCGAGCTGTTAAATGTAATCGGAAAGCATGCTTGAATTATTCTGCTCATTATCAATGCAAACACTACTCTCCGCCATGCTGGTTGGTTACTTACTGCCAACCAGCCAGTGCGCAGGTGCGAGATTTCAGCGATGTCAACAATAACGTGAATTGCCTCTATACCACTTTAATGATAGACACATTTTATCTTAACTGTACCCAACTCTAGCTTTCAAGGCAACTGATCCGCTAATCTAGCTTCCTGTTCAAGAGAAAATAAAGGGTATGGTTGTGATTTAACTGTGTCAATGTGTAATGCACCAATTATTCATTGACTTGAAGTAGTCTCAGGCAAACAATATAGCCTAGCAGCCTTTGCAACTGGCATTTTATGTTCTTTAACAGAAAAATATCCTTTAGTTATGGCATTGGGGTCATACCTTTTGAGGTCTGTATTAGGTTTCTTTAAATATTAATGATTTACTTTTAGCTGTTTATATTGTTTAAAAATGTAAATAAACTGAGTATGTGCAATAACAATAATAATTTTTTTTAAATCTTCAAATGTTAATTTTTTTTTAAAGAAATACGTCCTTCATTTCATTTTGGTTCATTTATATTTTATTTTATTTAATAAAGACTGAAAATATCTAGCTATCGCCTTTTTTTTAATGTGAAAAATAGTAGTTTACTCTGTATTTCGCATAACACTTTACAGGAGGTGACAGATTTGGTCTTCCTTAGAAATAAAACAATGTGGGTGTGGCCTAAGTTGTGTAGGGTTTTGCAACTACCAGCAGACGACGTAAGTCAGTGTGGAAGATGAGTAATTTTGAAAATGAACTTTTGGAGATATTGAGGTGTTTATTGATTGTATAAAAGTGTATTAAGAAAAACAGTGATTTTAGCTATGTGGAAATGTACATTATAAATACTTATGGCAAACACACGAACTGAAAGTATCATTTTATTGTTATCGGAGTAGAAAATCACCACAACAAAAAACTTTCGTATATGACATCACTGGTGTTCTGCAATCACACGTGAACACTATTTGAAGTTGACCTACCGATTTATATACCTCACCGAATCATATAGCAGTACGATATGTATGTAGCCACATTAGTGTGGTGGCAGATGGTTTCATCTCTACTACTAACACTAAGCTCTATCCTGGACAGACATTTAATACATGCACAGAAGATAGCAATGTAAAATTGGATGGATTGAAGGGTGGGTGATTGGTAGATGAACAGATTGAAGGATGTGAAGTCAATTTAATATGTATGCAGGTGTCTTGATGTTTATTTCAGATGAAACATGAATTGCCAATGGATATGAATGAAGTCAGTTTAATGTGTATCTAATATATTTCAGATGGGTGGGTAGGTTTGGATGGAAATGAAATCAATTTTGTATGTGTTTGATGTTTATTTCAGATGAAATGTGTGAACTGCAGGCCACTATTGAGTTCATGGTAGAGCTTGGTAAGTTCTACAATGTGGATTTGTTTCAACGAGGGTAAGTGATATTTTTTACCATTTAGATATTTATTATGTGCATATAGTTATGACAGTCTAAATACTGTAGATCTTAAAATTAATGTGATCATGATATTAATGCGAAAAATGCCTGTCCATGTTACTCGTATTAATAATATGATGCATTTATTTCTAACAATAGTGCACAATTATATGATGAGTTCTTCAAACAAAACAAACAAAAATTAAAATAAGCCCATGCTTCATATTTTTCACATATTTAAAGAACTGAGCCCAAATCCATGAATAAGCACTGTTAAAAATAAATAAATAAAATAAACCAAAATAAAGGAAGTAGAAAAGACTTCCCTAAAGTGCTGTTAGAAGTTAAAACATGTATTACTTCTGTAAGCAGAAATAGCATGCTCAGTCACAAAGTTGTAATAACATGAAATAGAACATTGTTCAACAGATGAAAGAGCCAGGTCAAAGAGTGGACTCAGACATGTCAATTTAATCCTGTGCAGGATTAAAGGTCCTCAATCCTACAGTACCTTCACTCATCAAAACAGTTGATTGACAGAAATAGTCTGTTTTGAATTGGCTGAAAGCTATCAGCAGTGTTCATTTTTAATTAGTGCACATGGGTTGAGTGTTTTTCTTTTCGTTATTACCATCAGCTAACACCAATGAAAATACAGAAAACAATTGGTTGGTATAAACACCGATAATGCATCGCAGCCCTTTCTTGTTTTGATAAACAGTTAATTAGTGTTTATAGTAGTGAGGTGATTTCAACAACGATTGTGGTCTCAGTTTTAGCGAATTGTTACTTGTATTACCAGCTGATTGCTGCAAAAATATGTTCGGAAAGTACTATACGGTATACCAAAAGGTGGCCACTCGCTTTAATTTCATGTCGCATTTTAGTCTGACTACTGTCAGTCGCATTAATTTAGGAACGCGTTGATTTCATGATTTACAGTATTATATGTATATAATTGAAGAGTTTTCATAATTTGGATAAATGTATATAATTGAAGGGTTTCCACAATTTGGATAAATGGAGATAACCCTATAAACGGTATGTTTGAAATATTGTTATAGTTCCTGTACAACAGTTTTCTGGGTTTTGACCTTACGTTTTTTTCTCAAAATTTTGTCACTTGATCTTAGTGAAGTTTGTAAAAATATTCTTCAATAGACACACATAAATGACTATTTATTCAGGCAGCTGTATACATATAGGACTATGTATCATTATTTCACTTATATTTTTATAAATGTGTGTAAGTTTAAATATGTAATGTAAGTTTATCAGACTGGTGGTTATGGTATTCCAAAAGTAATGTTCAGCATTTTATTATAAACCATTTCATAGGAATACCATTACATAAATTTATACTTCATGGTTCATATGCCCTCCAGTTCAGGGCCATTAGAGTTTGCTTCAGGGCTACTTCTTTTTGAAATTTAAATTGATACCAGTGACTTTGAAAACTTTAGCTTTGTTTCACAAAAAAATTGAAAATATTCAATTTCACTTCAGATGCTGTTTTTTAAATCATAAGATAATGATGAAATTGTTGATTTTAGAATTACATCAGTTTTACATGTTTTTATACATCAACAAGCATTCATACATGTACAATATCATATAGACTACAGTAATGGTGATCCTCATTTCAGATTTTACCAGACTCGATGCAGCCTAAAAAATCCACCCCGTGCACCAGCCAGAATAGAAGTCAGTTTGCCTTCAAGCTCTCTAGGTTTGTGTAATATAATTTATGTCACAGATCCTGGTTTGTACAATATGCATGTAACTGGTAATGTCTGATAATTTTATCACAGCATTCTTGGTTTGTACTATGTACAATATATAACTTTAAAACACTATCCTCATTCATTGTGAAATACAATTACAATTTACATGTATGTCATATGTCGATCAGGTTTATAGTACATGTACACAGAGTCCTTAATATAAGTTTGCCAAGTATGCTTTTTTGATGTAATGATTACTTAAAATAATGTAATCAACATTCAATATTTCTTATTAGAATTTTCTTTTCAGCTCTTTATATATTTTATTTGTTATTTATTTTTTATTAGCACCAAGCAACAGTAGTTTGACACAAGCAGCATGTATCATTGATGATATGGCAGTGAGCAAGACTTACCAGATTCAATACCGTGAGGAAGACCTATCCATCAATGATGCCTTCATGTATCGTGTCCATACCTTGGTGGATAGTTCCCAGGTGAGAAAAATAATGTAGAAGTCTTTTATTATCAGGGTTAGTTCTGGCACAAGAGTAAAATTACTATTATTTTTTTTTTTAACACCATCAAAAATGGAAAAGCCATCTCTTCCCTCCCACCTAAATAGAGCTCTATTATTAAAAGAAATTATTTCACAAGATTAAACAAAAAATGGCCATATGTTTTTAAATTGTACACTTGGAGAATTTGATAGGTTGCAGAAGTAGCTCTGGTTACATAATTATATCACAATTAATCAGTTATAATTGGAATAAAATTCAATTTATTAAAAAAAATTAATAGTGAATTGTGTGTGGAATCATTACCAAATATATTGTCAGTTAACAGGCAATAGATGAGGACAATCAACTAAAATATGATACATTCTTATATATCTATATTCATCAGCTGATATAAAGTAGTCTTTCCTAGTTTATACACATTTTAATACAGTTTTATTGGATAAGTGTCATGTCAGCTTATTGTTAATTAATGTATTATGTGTTTTAGCTGGAAAAGGATCTGGAGAAACTTGACTTGCAGTTGGTAGTTGAGCTCTGGTTTAGTGAAGAGGAACATGGGTGAGTTCCAATAATTAGTATATCTTTGAAAGAATAAAGCATACTAAATTATTGTCCAGATGTCTGTTTCTTTAAAACTCTGAGACACTTAAATTCATAAACTAATAGGGTCATTCGTAAGTATTAACATTTTCCTATTTGTATCCTAGGTAGTGGGTCATGGCCATTGTACTAATTTAAATTAATCATTAAAATGTCATTTGATACTATGTATACAAATTTGGGAGGGAGAAGTGGGAGAAGACATTAAAATGAGTATTCTTTGTATGAATAGGGAAATGACAGTATTCCATGATTTAAAAAGATTGATCTTTTGCTGTTTTTTTATGTCTTTTAACCTGAAAAGCAACAGAACTCTCCTGATTGTAAATCAGTTTAGCTTGTTAAGTGTTCCAGAACATTTTGATATTATTTAATTATTGCACTTCAGATATATTATTAATGTAATTATTATATGATATATTGTGACATGGATAATTAATGTATTAATTTACTGTCCAGTTAAGTATGCTGCTAGTTTATGTCTGATTTGTATTGAAATTGCTCTGTGAATGATAAATGAATAGTTATGACAATTAAGAGCTCATGCCACATTAGTTGCAATTTTTAAATTTTCTTGGAAAACACAATCTTAAGATATATGCAATGCTTATTTCCAAAACAATGTTACTGTAATTTTTGTGTAATTAAGATTGACTCTTTTCATACTTTGTTTTCTTTCTGTGAAATGTAGGTCTTCTATACAAGACAAGATGGAGTGTGTTAGCACACGCACACTGTTCCTACAATTCAGTCCAACAAAAGGTCTACACCATCACATTCCTGTGTTGTTTGACTACTTCCACCTATCAGTTATTGAAGTCACCATTCACGGAACACTCATAGCCATCCATCAACCTTACCTCAAGTACGTCACTGTATTAATTTTATAGTCAAATCTTCAACATTCATGTAGATAAGTATCAGGGATATAATTTTATCATATCCATCATTGTCTATGTCATCACTACTGACCACAATACCCCATGGCCATAATTGAGACCAGGTCCATAATTTATATTTTTGTAAACATTGACCTGTCACTAACGTTAAGGTGAATGACAAGTCGACCTGCAGTAATTCTGCTGACTGCATTTCTGCATTGAAAAATGACAACTTGCATGATCCTCCATTTTATTTATTTTAGACTGGTCCACACATGATTGATTTAAAAACAATATACAGTCAGCATAATGAACATTTGGGTACCAGAGCTATGATCAATTACATATTAAATATTTTTAATAACTAATTACAGGCCTGTATAATACTCCTATCTGAAACACCATAAAGATACATTTTGAAAAATACAAGAACATTATTAAATTTGATAATAATGTTTGTCAATTCTGAAGACCTCAAGCAGAGTTTGATTGTATTTTATTTTGTTTGTTGATAATACTGTAACAGAGTTTTTGTATTGTGATGTGATGTATGTTTATATTGCAGCATGCCACGTCCACCCAAAACTGCATGGGCAAACAAATCTCCAGAACAGTCCACCCTGGAGGCTGTTTACTTTGGTCAGGGACCACTTTCAGGGGTGGGTGCATTGCTTGTTTTATGTTGCTGTAGTTAATGTCTTTGAGAACATAGGAAAGCTGTGTAAAAATGATTTTGCACTAATTGTGATATGATTATGAATGTTTGTGAAAATGATTTTGCACTAGTTGTTCTCAGGTATGGTCTGCTTCTGAATGGTGTAGTTTTATGGTGAGGCTTGAATTTATTTGATTAAGCACTATATCATATAAATATGTTGATATTTTTCAGCTTTCAACTAGGTCTTTGCTCCTTATTGAGATAAATATGATCAATAGGACATTTAATAGAAGCAATCTTTTTTAAGAAATGATTTTATTTAAATGTGAGTTACTTGTTTATTTGCATCTTGAATCAGTTTTTTGTCCAAGGCTTTTCAAGGATGCAAAAAGTACAGTATGATTACCAAATATACATGTATATGAAAATGTTGACAAAGTGAAAAAAAGGATGTTAGTCATTTCATACCAAATTCATTTCATACCATCCATTTTGTACCATAGTTTATGTTCATTTCATACCATAGCCATTTCATACCATAGGGCTTTGATCATTTTGTACCATAGTCATTTCGTACCATAGTCATTTCATATGCAGTATCTTGTTCTTGTCATTGTATGCCACTTCTTATTTTTATTGTTGATGAATAAACGTTGATTTTCTGGATCCACTACTGTGATTGTTTAGTTTTAAGACGAATTGACAAGTAACTCATGGCATTAGGGCTTCTTGTAATAAAAATGTAGGGCCTCTTGTAATAAACTTGGTGATGTAAACCATGGCCTTTATTTATTTTTTAAAACAAAATCTGTTTGTTTATCTTACCCACGGTCTTCATGGGTAATTAAGGTTTTTCTGAGAGCAGCTTGCCTTGAAAGATTTTGATGTTATTCTAACACAAGGGCTCTTTGGTAATTAATATAATGATGAACAGAAATTAATATATCATCTTTTTCTTGTTCTTTATTTATTAAGATGTGAGGTCTCAATTTATTAGCATTAGCCTAATGTTTATTTTTTAAATCAGTAATTCAACTTTTTACTACCTATCATTCACACTAATTCTTACAAATCCCGATCGTTGAGACCAATCCACCTAGGATGTTGCGATGGTGACAGGATATACTTGATCTGTCAGTTGATATATATAAATGACTGTGGTACAAAATGACCATGGTACGAACTGACCAAACAGACATGGTACTAAATGACCAAATAACTATGGTACGAAATGACCAGGGTACGAAATGGTAAAATAGAGTATGAAATGACTATGGTACGAATTGACTGGATAAGGAAAAAATATAATGACCAGTCTGATTGGAAAACCTTGTTTTTCTTCCTTTTTTAAATTACTTTATTAAGCACTGTTATATCACTACAATGCAAATAAAGGTTGTTAAAAAGAACCTCAAAGTGTTTTGGTTATGCTGAACAATCATTGGAATGACGTTTGTATTGTACCATATTAAATACCATGCAGTAAGATGACAGACTATTAGAAATTCTGGTGGACTAGTAAAGTGTGGTTGGTATAGGTCAGGCAGACTAGTTAGATATGTTTCATTTATATACCCCTGCTTTTTGACCAACTTGTTGCTTAAGATCATTTAACGAACACATTATTTTAAGGTTGTGGGACTAATGTGTGGGTGAGCCTCAGTTGTCCAGTGGTAGAACGTCAGACGTTCAACCTGATGACACTGGTTTAAAACCCTTTGGAGGCTGGCTCACACTTGACTTCATGTCAAAATAACCAAATATTTGACATCCAGTAGCTTATGATTAGTAAATCAATTTGCTCTGTTTGTGTCATTAAAAAGATAAACTAATGTGTGGTTTCAAATTTTTGTTACTGAAATGTTACTAATTAAAATTATCAGATACGTTTTACAGAAAAAAAAACTATAAATATTATTTTTGTCAGTTAGTGAAAAGGGTTCATTTGTGTGTTTTCCTACAGACAGGCACATATCAAAGCATTTGATATACTAGTCATGAAATAATAGATGGAATGGGAAAGGAAATAGCCCAGTGAGTCCACTGAAGGTAATTAATCTTATAACATTGCACCCTAGCCAGTAGCTTTACAACTGAGCTTCATTCCACAGGGTTTTCATAGATCCTGCAAAAATCAATGAAAACTCCAGGTAAATAACACGCTACCACTATATATGCATTTGGTTTTAATTTTTGTCCCGGAATATGCATGGAAAATAATTATTTCAGCAATATATAAACCCTGAATCCACTAATTTGCACCGTAGAAGGGAAGTCTAGCCTAAGCTAATAATTACCCCTAATAATAATATGGTTTATTAATTCCTATTAATAACTTCTTTGGTATTGTGTAAACAGCCAATTCAAGTCATATGGTTTTTTTTCTATACAGTATATGATCATATAGGTAAAATATATTGTAGGCATATTTTAAGAGATATTAATTCATTGTACAAAGTAAAATGAAATACCATTTCTTTTTTCCAGACTCCAGAGAGAATTGCTAAGTTTCGTTTGAACAATGCTCACAGCACTCACAAGATGATATGTAATATTCTCCTGTCAGCATATGAAAGTCTTCAGTCAACCTTCCAGCTCTACTTGTCATTGCTTTCATCTCATCACCCATTTAAACTCGGTGGGTGATAGATATAGAATTTACTAAACAAGTTTATAATATGTATTACTGTTTATATTACAATGCCTAGTTTGTTTTCATTTATACATCACAATTTCTTTTCTGAACCCTCACAATTGGCATTTACTTTCTGCTTTTTAGATGTGAAAGCAGACTTAAATTGATTTACAACTGTTACAGCATTTAGTTTTACTGCAGTAAAACATGCAAATAGCCTAATCTTTGTAAAGAATAATTTTTTTAATGTTCTAAATTAATTAAAAAGCAACTGAGGCAATTATCTGAATTGTTAAGTCTTGTTATTTATATATAATAAATCACTGAATGACAAACATTATCAATTTTATATACCTTATATTATGTTTTGCAGAAATAAAAGACTGCCATGCAAGATTAGAGAAAGTTTTGTCTAATTTAAAGGTAAGTAACCAAAAATGTTTTGAAGAAATCCTTAAAATGTTTTTGATTGCCAAAACCATTTTTATCTTAAACTTTTCTCCTTAATTGCTCCAATGAACTATTCAGTATCAAGAAAGGAAGTAAATAAATGGAGATAATGGTAGCATAAACAGTAAAGGAGACATGTTGTTTACTCATGATAAACCTGAGCAATGTGTTATCTATGACAAGTAATGTTTTATAAATTAAATAATACTATTTGTTTTAGTAATTTTAGTCATGTTTTTTTTTTCTTCTTTGCTACATCTTAGACATTATATGATGAAGAAGACCTGATTCAAACCGCAGTAACTGACATTACACAGTTGTGTGCTGAAAATGTCATCCTGTGGACACAATTTGCAGAAGTTGTTATGCTTTCTCAATCAGTGCAGGAATATCTGGCACAGGAGCATCATACATCTAGGGTAAGTTAACCTGGTTTATTATGATTTAAATCCACATCATATAACATCTTTAAATTGTTAATGAAATAAAATAATATAGCTCACATCCTTTCTGATGGAGGGATAAAGGTAACTATCATGTGAGTTAGTGTAATTCTTCTTTTATATAATTGCAAACAAAATTCGTTTTAAAAGTATCTTTTCCATCTGTTGCCTTCTGCCCTATTAAGAACATTTAAGCTATATTATTTCATTATACATGTCCTTTGTTAAGATCTTTGTTGTTATTATTGCATTCAAATCCAAACTGTTAATTGATTTGTACTTTGGCATCCTGCATTTTCTTCAACTGTTCTTTTGTTTGCTTTATTAATTCTGCTAATGTATCAATTAAAATTTGTCATGCTCAGTCCTTTATAGAGATTTACAATTTATTGGTGACTAATACCAACCGTGTTTGTTGTCACTACATATACAGAGAATTGTATACATTTAGTATTCACTCACATCGTCAGTATATTGTTGTTTGTAACAATTGTTATACATATTATAGGTTAAGAGATTTGCTGAAGCTTTCTTCACCTTTGAGTATCCCAAAATTACCTGTCTTTCATGTTACGAGCCAAGGTTTGTTCATATACTTCATAATGCACTACTAAAAAACTAAAATTAATAATACATCCTTATAGATAATTAAACCTGTTTTTATGCAAATGTATTGACTTACATTTTCATTTATATTAAAATATAATTCAGCAGATTGTCTTTGTCATTAATCTTTTGTTTCACTGTTAAATCGCAAAAGAGAATAATCTGTTGATACAAATCTGATTAAAATGGATGAAATAATACAATTAATATATATTAAGTGGTCATTCATAATTGGTGACATTTTCCTATTTGAACAAAGCATTCACTCATGGGTGGGTAATGGTGGGTTCAAGGCCATATACAAATTAAAATTAATCAGAATATTTATTAAAATCACCACTAATTAACATTGTATGCATTCTAATTTGGAGAGGGGCTGTCTGAAAATTAATACTCTGTATGTATTTCTAACCCTAATTATATGTTTTTGTTGTCTAAAATGAATATTATGTTAATTTTCAGTATACATGGTCATGCAGACCTTGCAAACCTTGTGAAGACATCTTCATATTTCCAGAGTATTCCCAATCTTCCTGTTGGATGTCCTGAGTTGGATGGAGATGCCAACACCTTGCCAGTTATCTTTGAAGATATCTATCATGACAACTGGCAACACTCATATGGTATTTATATGTATAGGATTGGTATTATCATCAGATCTATATAATACTTGCAGTATTCATATTGTCTTACCTTTATAGGATTTGTATTATCTTCAGATCTGTATAATACTGGCAACATTCATATGGTATTATCTATAAAGGATTGGTATTATTTTCAGATAGAAATTCACATATGGTTTAATTTGGTTACACCTTTTTTTCTAGGGATGTGATGACTAATAATATTACCAATTAAAATGTGCTAAAACTATGTATGAGCGAGGCCTGTTTCAAGCTGAACTGTACATAATCTTTTCAGTCAGAAAAAAATTATTACAGACTCAAAAAGTTATATATTTTTGTAATAGGTTTTTGGTTTTAGGATAAAATTATAATCTGCTAGTATATGGTTTCTAGTAAATCAGGATAGAAAAGTATCACCTAATATGTATACAAATGGAAAAGTATAAAAGACTGAAATCTAAAATATTTTTCGATCTTGGCTGATTTCAGCTATTTTCAGGAAATACAGCTTAAAACTCTATTTTTCTTTTTTAGAACTTGCTAAAAAGAATACTGCAGAACAAGAAAAGACTGACAAAGAAAGACTTTCTAAGCAAGAATCCATGCACTCAGATGGTGACAAATCATTACCAAAAGTTCAAACAAGATCTCGTAAGGCATTTATTAAGAATATAAAACCAGAGGCATTCCGAAGACCTTCATCTTATTCATGCACTGAAGTTGAAGGGTCTGTAAAGAAAGATGCTAAAGGCCATGTGGCAACATCAAATAAAGACACAAAAGGTGTTGTGTTGGTTGGCTATCGAAAAAGGACTGACCCAGATGAGATTACTGCAGCTGGTGTGGAACTGGGTACCCTGAGTCCTGGGCAAGGCTCATCACAGACTGATCTCATGAGCTCTTCTCAGTATGCCATTAATTCTGTGTCTATGCCTTCACTCCTTGCTAAGTCCTGCTGGAGTCGTGCTAGTGTCAGTTCCTTGCCAGACCTTAATGATCTGGCTGGTCACAGATCAGACCCTTCCAGTTTGAAAACACGCAGTGAGGTTCTGGAAGGTAACACTACCACAAACACAGCACGGATTCAGTTTAAAGTACAACGATCTCACACTGATCCTATTCCAGATTTATCTTCAGGTCACAATGCAAAGGTTTCTAGTAGGTCACGTGATAGTAATGTTCAAGAGAGTGTATCAGAATCCCAAGTTCATTTGGAATCGGAAAATCTGTTAGATCCTGCATGTAAATCATTAGAATTTGAAAAGGAAGACTTTGATTCCTTAGCTAACTGTATTAGTGATGCTTTGGGAGAAACTGAAGTAGACTATGTCATAAATCATACAGTTGATGATGATGTTAGTGATGATGAAACACATGTAGCAAATGGCTACGATGATTTTTTGGACTCATACTGTGGTAAAGAATCGGAAGTGACAAAAAGCACTGTGTGTAACTACTCATGTGATCGTAATCCATCTCTACAAGTTTCAGAACAAAATGTCCAAATTAGCGGCTCAAGCAGCGGAGAGAGGTCACCAGACGATGCAGTGTCATCTGCTAACAGAGATGGGAAGAGGTTCAGCATACCTGAAAACACAGAAAATAAGCTTACAGTACTAGAATTATTAAAGGAAGAATATGCAAAATCTCATCCAGGAGATAAAATAAAATTGTCTGATGAAAATCTTCACAAAATTGATTTACTTAGTCGTGGAACGTTTGGTTGTCAGAGGGCCTCTAGTGATACAGACATCATTAAAAACCTTGAAGAGGAACAGAGGCGTGAGTGTAATAAAGTGGTTCTGAGGAATGCTGATGGTTTGCAGAAGTCCAGAACCAGAATGTTATCATCATCCTCATCATATCCTGAGCTCTCTCAGAGGTATGCAGATTCGACAACACCAAAGCTAGTCTCTGTGATTGGGTATAACACGGTCAAGTGAGTTGGACCATTCATTGGTCAGATATGTTCAACTTGGTGTATTGGCTTTGTCACAGCTTGCTTTGGTAACTGTCTTTGGTTCTAGTTTTGTCTTATTTAATTGTTTTAGATGTTTGATGAGTTTTAGCTGTTAATTTTCCAAAAAAACTATTTCATTAATATAACAAATTAAATTAAAAAAAAAAATAATAATAATTTTATAACATAGCTATGTACTAAGAACATATGAAAATTGGCTTCAACTATTGTACTTAGCATTTTGAAAGGAAAATAGTAACCATTAAATTGAACTTGTCTCCCTTTCAGTTATTCCATTCTTCACACTTTGGTTTGAAAATTTAATAATGGTTGGGTTATCCCTCTAGACATGTTTTGTTTTTTCTCGTAACATTTCATAAATAGAACCTTTTTTATTTTGTTATGGTATTCAAGTATATCTTGTTATTTTGTAGCATTGTAGTCTGAATATATTTCATGTTATGTTCATGTCAGATAATGTCATGTGGAAACCATAATTCTGTGAGTTGCTTGTTAGATCCTGGTTGTGGTTTTGTTTTTTGCTATGTTGTTCGTATTTCATGGTCTTTTCTTCAATGCCTTCTATTTTTTTATAATAGATTAATTGAGTAGGACTGGATAGAAATGTAATTTTTTTTATTCCAGTTACTTTCCATGTTCAAAGATTTCAGAAACTATTCTAAAGTAACTTTTATGTTCAATAGAGATAAATTTTCACTGACACATGTGTTAAAATGAATAGCCTTATCACAATGAAAATCACATTAATTTTGTTTGATGACAGTCTTTGATTACCTAACATTTAATAGATTGAATAAAAAATAAAAATAAGTTTTATATTTAATATATAGCACTTCAGAACTGGCATGTAATTATTTTTGTTGTTGTCAATATTTAAATTATTGTTTAAGTTTCAAACTTTTTTTAAATCTTCAATTTAAATATTTTATATTGTCTAATATTATTTAATTAATGCCATTATCAGTCAAAATGTATCTCAGGAAAACTTTAACCATGTTAAATCTATTATGTGACATTTAAATTAAATTATTTTATTAAAATAATCAATAAGTTATGCTGAAACTTAATAGATAATAAATGTGAAGTAACAAGACCTACAGTGTTTATGAAGAAAATAAGATTTGCATGCAAGTATATTTAATATATTTTTAACAGAGAATATTGTTATGATAAGTAGTTAACTGACATTTTTATGTTTCCTATATTTACCTGCATTCATTTTCAGCTTTGTAACACTAAGAGAAAGTATGAAGCTTCAGATGAAATATCAAGGTCATTTGTACAGGTATGTTAAATATGTGTGTGTGTGTGTGTACATGCACGCATGTGTGTGTGTGTATGCGCATGTGTGAGTATGTATGTATGTATTTATGTGTGTGTGTCCTATATATATCTAGGCTTCTAGAGAAAATAATTATTTTAAAAAAATTTTTGGGTCAAACAAATATGATTTTTATTAATATATTAATTACATATTACATAATCTCTAATAAAAGTTAACTATTAAAAATTATAAACCAATTTAAAAAAAAATGGCTCTTTAAAAATAATTTTTTATATATTCTTGAAAAAAAGGATCAAATTTAATTTTATAAATTTTCACTATTGCTTTGTTTTTAGTGAATCATCATCTCTAGCATCAACCATTCCATATTTGCAAATTAATGATGTTGGTGAAGAAGCACAAGATGGGATACACCTGATTGTGTGTGTTCATGGTTTAGATGGTAAGGTATACATATACAAACTATATATAGTTGTGTCTTTATTAGGTATTGACTGTTGTACAGTCAATGGGTTTTTTTAAAGGTTTTTTTGAAAAGTTAATGTTGAGATACTATGGAGAATTAATTAGACATGGAGTGTAGACACAATGCAGGGGTTAGCATTTATATTTCATATGGTGTGTTAATTATAGTGTGTTAGTCAAAACACACTAAAGGTATACAGTGATTTATCCCGATTTTTTTTTTGGTCCCATAGCTGATGGGATTGGGAAAATTAGTGTAATACATGTATTTGTCATAATTGGGATTTTTTTATGGCATAGAATTTATGCACCTATGGTATTATATAAATTGTTGATGGTTGTCTAGGGTATTCCACAAAAATTACTAAAAAAAATTTAGAATAGTCATAATTACAAGTAGTAAAATATTAATTCACCAAAAAACTGCAAAATTTGGAATTTTTAGTGCCATTTGCTTTTGGAAAGAGTGATCTTTGGTACAGTACAGTGCTTTGGTAAATCTCTGCTACATCATGAAAAGTAAAAGTTATTTATGTGCCATGACAGTGAATCCTGGGTGCTCTCATGATATTGATTTCGAGATGGTGTACACATGTTCATGCAACCAATATTAGAACAAAAATTTTTATAAAGATTTAACTATTTTCAAATCTTTTGTGTATATCTTAATTAAACCAACATTTTCTGTTTTCATTTTTCATCATAGATTTTTTTACCACTGTTCGCTGCTGGACATTTGATTTATCCAACCCTGTTTTGTGCTTGTGTGGATGATCACAGCATATTCCACCACTAATGTCAGGTTGATCTTGTCACAGTTGCTCTAGGTTTTCAAATTATCTCTTATGTACCTAATTTCAAGCATAAGTAAAACACTTTATTATTATGTTTTAGGTAACAGTGCAGATCTACGTCTTATTAGAACATACATTGAAATGGCACTCCCTGGATACAAATTAGAGTTTCTAATGTCGGAAAGAAACCAGGTATTGTATATAACTGTATTTTTAATATTATTTCAGGTGATTGATTATTACAGATTATGTTTCTAAATTAAAAACAATTTAAGTACAGAAGAGGAAAGAGTAATAACTTAATCACCTGTCTTACAACTGTTACAAATTACTCTTCGGCCATTAATTACCATTTGATGTCAATCAAGTTGGATAAAAATGTACTTAAAAAATAAAATAAGAACTAATATTTTATTATCTTGCCATTAAGTTATATGAGAATTTCCTTTTTATAAAGCTTATACATTAACATTTATTTTTCATTGGTTGTCATAATCCGATGTGAGGGAGTGAAAGCATAAATCTGAAAATTAATGCTTGCCTTTTTTCAATTCTGAAACTATAGTATGTAGAACAATAATATTTTGATTTTTGTAGCAAGATACATTTGCCGAGTTTGAAACAATGACCAATCGACTGGTTGATGAAATTCAGTCCTTCATAGACATCTATGGGTTAAAGCTAGCAAGAATCAGGTAGGTAAAATGTTTTAACTCTGATTTCTTATTTTAGTTTGCATTTTTGTTGCTTTACGTTTTTAGGACAATGTTCATTCTGTCTTCTGTGCATGCTGAATATCGAAAGGCTGTACAAGACTTGCATGTAAATATTGAAATAGTTTCTCTTATCACGTCAGATTCTATCGTATTTGAAAGTAGTTTATTATATAATTATATTATACCATTTATAGGATTCTTATTAATCTTTGTGTGTCTGTGGGTACGTGTGAGGATGACTGTGGATACGTGTTGGAGGGTGCATCAGCACTTGTATGTTTTTAAATTTGCTTTCTTCGATTACATTTCTGAGATGGGCTTCTATTTGTGAGTGAAGATTTGGTAACAGGTTTCACAGTAGTAAACAAGCATTATTAGTTATATGATATTTAAAGTAAATTGAGGCAAAGTGTAACCTTAATATTTTCTAATAAACACTTATATTCCAACTCCAGTATTTGTAGAAACCATGAATATCTGTAAGATGAAGAGAAAAGGAAGAAACCAAATTTATATCTTTGGTAACCTTATTATATTTGATTTTGTTTTAATCTTTGTTATTTATTTATGTTTGTTTTTGTTTTGTAGTTTTGTGGGCCATTCACTTGGTAATATCATCATTCGATCAGCACTATCACGGCCTCCGTTGGCACATCTTCTGCCCAAGATGTACACATTTCTATCATTGTCAGGGCCACATCTGGGGACACTGTACAACAACAGTGGTCTAGTAAATATGGGTATGCATTCAACATAATATATCCCTTGTCATGTATGTCCTTTCCATGAAAACTACTAATAAAAATGATATCAGATTTTATTTTAAAGTAACATTAATTTAGTAATTTAATGTATTTTATATCAAATAAAGGTTTTGTTAATAATATTTTTTCCTATTTATTTTGTGTATCATAGCTTAGAGGTAGAGCATCTTGAGGTGCACTGGGTTGTCGGATCAATCCCCTTCATGAGGCTGTTTCTTATCCTAGCCAGTAAAGCAACATTAGTTTAATAAAGAGTGATATTTGCCATCTTGTCTGTGAGAAGGTGTATAAAAAAGATCTCTTGCAACTAATTTGAAATAGTAACCTATGTGGCAGTAATGTGTTTCTTCTGTGAACCATATCACAGAAATATAAATTTATTCGACACCTAATAGTTACTAAATACCCAAAGTGTGGGGTTTTGGTAAACAATCTTTCTTTTTTCAGTTTGTATGGCTAAACTTTATAGCATTCTTGTTTTACAAAGATTTTTTATTTTTTCACATTTATTCGAATGTAACAAAATGCTACTGTGTCCAACCCCACCGCATGATCACAACATTATGTATGTTAGGATGATGTATATTTTGACTATTATAATGTAAGGACTTCATTACATATTAGTGCATTAAGAATAAAGCAGTTTAGTTGCATGTCTTCATGGTAACATGTAAGATCATTTGGACTGACTTTTTGAAATTTGAATGGGTTTTTTAAATATTAATTACTTATGATGAATAATTACTGTTTATTGTTTCACTTGTTAACACAGTTATTGTTTATTGTTAACACAGTGAAAACACAGTTTTTTTATGTCCATTAACAGAAATTTCAGAATGAATTTGTATTAATCCCAAATTGTTCCTTTACTCATTGTCAAGGACAGATGGGCATTTAAATGATGGTTCTTTTACGATCTTTATCATATAACTATCAGTAATGGTTCTAATGCTATATGTGAAAGAATCATTGGATATTTTTCCTTATTCTAAAACTAACTAGTCTGATGAAATGAATAATAGGTTACATTTTTTTAGGTATGTGGTTCATGCAGAAGTGGAAAAAGTCTGGGTCCTTGCTACAGCTGTCTCTAAAGGACCATCCTGATCCTAGACAATCATTTCTGTATAAGCTGAGCAAAAAGAAAGGTGAGCTTTATCATTTAGTGATATACTTTTTTGACCAATGAATTGGATTAACCTACCTTTTTACCAATTACTGGAAAATTCAATCATATTTTCAGGTTTAAGCTATATACAAACCTCAGCACTTAAAAAAAACATTTTGTGTTAGTTACATTCAAGACAGAAGTCTAAATAATTTGGGAATAACTCATTGTTTATAAAATTTGTTTTTCAGTGTTTGAACATTTCAAACATGTTTTGCTTGTGGGTTCTAACCAAGATCGTTATGTGCCATACCACTCGTCTCGTGTAGAGTACTGCAAGCAGGCACAGCGAGATAACAGTGGCTTGGGTAGGTCCTATTTTGCTTCAGATCCTTATAGAATTTACAAACGTTTTGCTTTGCTTTGACATTATAGAATAATGAATAATGCACACAAGATTGTATTTATAACAATATACTAAACTAAAAGAAAAAATGAATTCGAAATGTAAAATAATGTATACTGTAAACTTTCAATTGAAGAATTATGGTTAATAATTTTTCTTGTTAGCATTGATTTAGGTATCATCATCATGGGTCTTTTCCATCATCACTGATTGAAATAAAGAAGTAATTTTTTTTTTTTATTATAAGCAATGGATTTTAAAGTTTTTAGGTTCATCATTTTCAGATTATAAAGTTGATTTTTTAGAAAGTATTACAACATTAAATGTTATTGTAATTTAAGAAAGATACATTTTGTTGATTGTTTTTCAGGATTGGTTTATAAAGAGATGGTTGAGAATATCTTACGGCCCATTGTTGAAACTCCAACATGTAAACTGATTCGATACGACGTGTTTCATGCATTACCAAGCACAGCCAACACAATGATTGGTCGAGCAGCTCACATTGCAGTCCTTGACTCAGAGATTTTTATTGAAAAGTTCTTAACTGTTGCTGTGCTTAAATATTTCATGTAAAATCTGGATGGTGCCATAAGTTTGATTATTAAGTTTTTAAGTAATCATATGAAGTAAAATCAAGAGTATGCATTACATTATTTGGTATTGAAATTTAAGAACTTGTTCAGCAAATTATAACCTGTTATTTCTGGCATGATATATAAAGGAATAAACAGCAAGTGATGTTTGTTACAAATCTATTGTTGCAAATGTACATCAAGCTAAGTCTGTTAGAATTATTTTCATCCAGTTTTCACAAGAAATCATCGCAGTGAATGTATATTAATTTTTATACAGTTTTGCTTCGTATATTTATAAGATTAGAAGCTTTGTTTCAAGTCTTAATTTGAGTAATATGAAAGTCACTAACATGTTATGTTAGTGTTTTCAGTAAGATACAGCACTCATTCCTGCCATCTATTTAACCAAGTCGAAAAGTGAGTTAGCCTACTAAGTTTCTAGCATATTTTAGCATTAGTATATATTTTTTCCACATGTAGTGTTTTGTAATAATGTATGAAAATTATGTGTACGTCAGTTTTAGAGAGCAATGATTGAAAATAAAGTATATTGCACAAAATATAATTATTTAATTAATACACTTATTGGATTTTCTTGTTTAATTTTTTTCTGACAGTTATACAAATTCACAAAATTATGACAATGTTGTCAGTGTTTTTGAATGTAGCATGTAAAAATGACATTTTATATGATTGGTTGTATTTTAAGTAGGGGTGCAACGATATACCGGTATATTGCTATACTTGCCGATTGCAATACATACCGCGATATGGTTTTGTGTATCGCGATATATCTACCTAATGAGTATCCATCTTATAAAATCTATGACTATGACAGTAAGTAATAAAAGTTAAACTTAATTAAAATATATAAATCTATTGTGTCTGTATATTCTCTTTTTTCATCAGAAATTGGTACAGGTCTGCCTGCCTGAGATATGTTTAGTATTTAGTATGATAGTATCAAAATATGACTTTATCACACTTTGGTAATTAACCAAACTGTATTGCAATATGGGTTTGTTGTATTGCAATATATCGCAATACGGTTTTGGCCATATCATTGCACCCCTAATTTTAAGTATCATATTGTGTCTTGCCATCGAACAGTTAGTACCTCACTTGGTTTGGCATTATACTTGTCTCATTACATTGAATAAGTAACACTTTATTTAGGACTTGTGGCTGCTAAGTAAAATATTCCACAAATAAAATATTCCAGCATTTGAATTGAATTGAACTCCAGTTACTGTGATAGTATGCAATATTTACATTAATTTTGTTATTTCATTTGTCTTCATGCAAAGTATTACAACACAAACAACAATGCCTAATACATGACACCCATCTGAAATTTGACATTGTTATACACTGGTTTACTTTAATAATATATTATATGTAGACAGCTAGACTACACCAGAATGTATTACAGACTGGCTTTCTGTTGATACAGCTAGGTGTTGCCAGAACTCATTAGAGAATGATTTACTGAGGATGCAGGCAACTAAGTAAGTCTACTAGACCTCTTGCTAATATAGCTTTATTTGGCATCCATAAAGTCTTAGAGACTTTAGCATCATGACAGTACCATACAAATTTGTAATATTGATGTATGATGTTATCAGACTAGACTTAAAGTTTTATAAGCACAGGTATAGAACTCATCATATTCACTTAGGTCAAACTGGAACTCATAGACATGGACATGTAAAGCTAGGTACGTCTAGTACTTTCATGCTACTAAATTAAGGCATAACACTCAGTATTACTTTAGGTTATTTGATTGTATAGTAAATGCTGTACTTAATAAATACATGTACATTCCTGTTAGTAACTAATTCCGTAAGTGGAATGTGATATTTAAGGTTAGGATAATTAATACCACAGTCTACTAGTCTACATTTTGTCTCAGCCTCTCATATGCTTTTTTAATTTTCCTTTTTTTCTGTAAATGTGTTAACTTCAACAAATTACTAAAATTCCATAAATTATCAGACAAATGGACATTTATTTTAGAATTACTTCTACTGGTTAGTTTTAAGTTTATCTGTCAGACTATTTTCCTTCTTACTGTTATATTATATATTCATAAGCCCTCTATTTTCTAAAGAAAGAACATTGCAATGGCATGTTATGGTAAGTCTTGATTAAACATTGGCTGTGTGCACCACTGTTGGAATGCACAGTTTTATGTTGTTTGGGCAGAATGCTGAATGAGAGTACTTTCATTAAACTATGAAAAGAAATTTATCGAAATACATCATAAACTTAATATGTATTATGTAAACATTATGTCTCGAAATCAGCAATGAAGGTCACAATACTTGTTTTTATTTTGATGTGATTCTGTCAAATGCACGTAAAACTACTCCACCGTCCATCTTTATTTTTTAGGGTTTGTAGCATTTCATTGATTCATTCCATACAGCCATGGTGTTATAGTTTGGTGTTCAAATGACAACACCACAATCCTGGTTTCAACATTAAATCTACTTTTATGTGTGTCTGCTATTATAGCAATGAATTCATAAATTACCACCAACCAAATAATGTGAATGCCTTTATTAAAATCTCATTTGAGTAATTTCATGAAAAAAATCCAAACTGCTTACTGATAGAGTTGCATGCAAAAGAAGCTTTAATGTTGTTTGTTGTACAAAGAACTTGTATTTTGTTTAAAATGTGTCTGTAAATATATTTTCTGAAAATTATTGTATCACCAAATGTGTTCCAATTATTGTTTTTGTGTGTTCTCTTTTGTGTTTACTTATTGTTCTGAAGTTTTTTCTTTTGTAGGCAACTTGAAACCAATAGCAGTATAAAATAAATATTTTTGTTAATTTAGTACAATTTATGCTTCATCAGTGCAGTAGTGTTTTTCTTTTGGTTTTATGATCACAAGTTGCTGGGTTGTTGTTGTTAGTTTTATTGGGGGTGTGGGGGGGGGGATGGCTAATTGTAATACCATGCATATTTGTGTTTGAAACACATGGTTAATTGTTAATTTAAATCCAGGTCATGTACTGGTTTATATACAATGGATGTGGTGCAAATGGGACTGCACAGGTTGTATATATGTATATACCAATTAAGTAATAACATGCTTTTTTACACCAAAGGATCATAAATGTTATCACAGGTTGTGTATAGAGCTTGCATTTCTAACTCAACTGCAGCTAGCTTCTGTTGGATAGGATTTGATTCTGTTGTTTAGTCAATCAATGTACTTAGCCAGTCATCTTACAAGTTATAAAGGAGATACTTACATGATAAATTTCAAAATTTGCCTTTCCTGAATTGTAAAAGGAATCTGAAATGCTGATGAGTCCCATAGATTTCCAAACTTGAGGAGTTGAGAGCAGGTTTGAAGATGTGTGTAAAAACTGAAAATATATATTTTTTAATGACACCCTAGCATGTTGTGTATTCAGCAGCTGTTAGGTAGTTCAAATATAAGGTATTTGCAAATCTTGGACTTCATAGCAAACCTCACACTGCCACATATGCTACTCTTTTTGGTTAAAAGCAAGCAATCTTTTTATATGTGGTTTCTCATGATCCATAATATTATGTGTGTATGTATGGAATTATACATCTTGCGTTGGCAGTCATGGCTGTTACAGTTTTTTTGTTTGTTTAGTGGAAGTTATAGAACAAGTCACTCAGTTTCAGTGTTTTAAATGGGCACTCCCTTTGTACTGAAAAGTTGACAATACATTACTTGAAAAAGCAGTGAACACAGTAGTAATCTACGTCTTGACTGGAATCTTCTGGCATAATCCTGCAGTACAGCATCCATTGTATATAACCATTAATATGCTTAAACAGTGAAAGTACATTGCATAAACAACATTCCATCATTTCTTTTATTATTTATATGGGCTTGAAGTTTCATATGTCTAAATGAATTTTGTTTGACAAACTATTTCTGCCTACTATCACCATTGCAATACAGAAACATGATGGAGTGGAATTAATTTGTAATTTAATATATGTAAAGTAAGATATTTAAACTGTCAGTATATATTTATTTATAACAATGTTTATTATTATTATTATTAATGGTGTTGTTGTTATTGTTATTGTTTGTTTTATTACTGAGCCTTCATGAAGTGCAAGGAGCTATAATGACTACTATTAAATTTAGCTTGAGTTTAAATGTTTTGTGCATATTTGTTATTTTCACAGGCCAATTACAATACTGTGTTGCTTGATGATAACTATTCTGGTTTATTTTTCACCTTACGTTTGGTTAGAATTTCTGTGTTTACAACTTGTGACATAGATTACCACAACTTCAGGAAAAGTAACTGCCAAAATAAATCAGATAGTTTGATCATGTATTACGTATACTGTACAATAAATAGCAGTATGCATCTACTTATATTCGTAGTCTTGTTACCAGTTTATTCATAGCTGAAGCATGTAGGGTATGTAGGACAATCTATTTCTATATGAATTAGCATTATGTACCTTGAATAGTTTACCCACACGAATATTAAATATTCACAATAGGGTGTTTGAGAATTTTTAGAGCATGACTTTATGTTGGAAAACTTTTGAAAACAGAAATATAATATATATTTCTTGAGTTAAAAAAATTCATAAATAAAATCACTAATAGAAAATTGAAATGAAAATAAATTCATGATATATACATAGTATTTGTTGCCCAGAGTGAGAGAGAATTGGTAGCCCTAAATTTACCACCAATACTGTGGGATCTTTAAAGATATATATATTATCAGATGTTACTGTCACATTTTGTGCTTCAAAACTATTTGTTCTAATGGAAACCATATACAGTTTTTTTACTTTACTTTCATATTTACAAGCTATTGTTATTTAAGTTTGTATAGTGTAATAGTTATCTTTAATATTAAGAACATGAATTTGATAAAAATGTCTATCAAAAACAGATGTATTCTAGCACCTTTTTTTCTTTAAAATCACTGTTAAAGATTTTTTACTAGTAAGAATTACATCAACCAAATATAAACTAATCATTTGTCATCCTCTTATTGAAATAGGTGGGTCATTAAACAACCATACCATCATCAACTTATTGAAATAATATGTAAGTTTCAGAATGAGTTTTATTCATGGGTTGTTTATTACTCTATACTAAAATTTAACTCTTATGTACGTTCACTAGTTTACAGTTTTGTCAAATTTCAATATTGTTATAAATTAACATCATCTTTCATAAAATTTTATTAGATTATAATAAACAGAACATTTCTTCAAATATGATCATGCCTTGAAACTACAGACAGTGCCTTTAATACATTATCATAAAATAATACAGTTTAAGCATCCTTTCTGGCACATAAAACTTTTTTTTTTTGCTGTACGGTATGCATAAAGAGAGAAATTAATGTGTAATTTCCATTTTTTGAATGCAGATCATGTGCTTGCATTAGAAAGCTTAACACTGAAACTGCATTATTTTATGGTAATTTGTTAAGAATGTTTTGCGTTTTTTAATTATTATTATTATTATTACATTGTAAAAGCTTTCTGTTGTTTTAATATGATTTGAGTTGATCTTAATTTAAAACTGATGTGTGTTTTGCCATTATGTGTTATAAGTTATATGTCAGTTAATCATGATACATTTTAACAGAATATATGCTATTTAATTTTGTAAACTTAATCTGTTGTCATACTTTAAACCACATGGAAGTAAAGATGTTATTTTTGTAAATTTTTTTAATTAATTCCATAAACTAGAATTTAAACAAATATTTCCTTTACTAACCACTGTTATTTTTAGACTAAACCATGTACAAAATGTATAGGGCGAGGTGTTCGTTGCATTAATCATACCCAGCTGTGTGTGAAATATGTCAGTTGAAAGGACCACAAATTATATCTACCTCTATGTTTATTGTTCATGTTTGCTTAGCGTTACCAGCTATTTAGCTTTACCCGAGTGTATATACACACGTATTGGTTTTCCCACTACAGGATTGTACTGGGGTGGGGTCATTAAACACATATTCAGTCAATCAATCCCACTACAGGAGGTTCTGGTGTAACACCACAAAGCAGACCTATATTGTGCTTCTTAAAGTGATCTGCAAACCTGAGCTATCAGCTGAGCTAAAAGTTATTTTTATTCAATTTTTTTCAGATCACTGATCCACTAGCTTGCATTTTTAATAAAAATGGGGGGGGGGGGGATTCATTTGAGTACATTTTTATCTACAGAACAATGGTATTTGCAGGAGAGAATAAAACATGATAAACTTAATTTTCAGACGGTCACATGCTCTCATTTTAAGTATACTAGTATTCTTTAATTGATGGCAGTTTTTTATTTTTATTTAATTGATGGTATACTTTATATTTCAACATAAATATTATTATGAGGTCTTCACCAGTTCCTGTCAGACACACTTTTAATTATTTCCTTAATGAATTTTAATTTAACCAGTAGTAAATTGCTTTACTTGACAGTCAAAGGTCTTTGTTCTTGGTTGTATGTATTTTCTTCTTTACATCCAATTAATGTTCAAGTATGCTGTTCTGAGTACACAACTCAGGTTCCTGTGTTGTCTGTCCAAGACAGGTTAATGTTAGCTTGAGAAATAAAACCTGATGCCGCTACACTAATATAGCTACTCTTACTGATAAGCAGCAAGGGATCTTTTATATGCACTATCCCACAGCATTTGATAAACTAGTTGTGTACAACTCACTGTGGGATGGAGCCATTACTGAAATAAAAACTGAACTTTATCCTCGTACCTACCAGCCTGGAGACTGATAGGGTAACCACTGCAGCAATCAGCTGTAAGCTACTTAAGCATGTCACATGCAGCTGACGACTGGAATAAGATTTTTCAAGTCCAAACAAGTCATGATAATTTATATTTTTATTTCACCTGGCATCTTGGGAATCTTACTTCAAAAATCTGTAATCCAAAAGAAAAGAGAATAAGTGTGGTCTTGAAGATTTTTCACTTGGCTGTTAGCTCAAATATCGAACACAACAGAAATTTTTCTCATGACATCAAGAGGAAAATTTTTTACCAAAATCATCCACTAATTAGTGTTATATGCTGACCAAAAAAGTCACTAACAAGCAATGTTTTGCTTAGCCGACTAGTTTCATATGCAGCTGGTCTTAAAGACCTACCTTGAAGCAGTTTGGGAGAATTAATCTACTAATGTTTTTAGAGGCTATTTGCATTTAGGTTTCTGTTTTTTAAATGTCTTTAAAATATCCTTGGTGTTTTACATAGTTGTTTTATCTCTGCAGAACATCATCTAACTTAGGCCTTATTAAAATATTTCAGCAATAGCGGATTAATTCTTGGAATAAATTATTAGTGAATGATATCTGTAGGGAGGTTGTTGTTGGGTGTGGGTTTTTAGGGGGGTTGTGGGGAGCGAAGGCCAGGCAGTTCTTGGGTGATAACCACTTTTTAACATTATTTATATAAAGGTTTTATATTATTGGTATTTATAAACTTATTTGTATGTTAAAGCTAATATTTTATTAAATATTGTTGAATATATATTTTGTCCTTTCCCAAAAAAATTGTAGATTTTTTTGGTGAGGTGTAACAGATGCAGTATATATATATATATATATATATATTAGGGCTTCTTTATCTTCCAGTGATAATAATTAGGGCCACAAAACATTTACAGTACCATAGCTACATTGTGATTAATCATTAATAACTTGGACATAATTAATTAAGTTTTGGAAAACTTTCTTCTTCATCTGATTTTTTAAATATTTTTTTTTTAATTATTATTATTTTTTTGATGATAATATGACTATTATTTAATTTATATTAAATGTATACATGTTTAACAAAATTTAACATGTTAATAGAATAAACATGTATTTGTTAGTCATCTTGTAAATATGAGAGTATTTGTGATATGTATATTTTACAGACTAATACACAGAAACCAAACTTCTAGCTATTTATGTGTACATTTTATTGATTGACATTTGTTAGGTAAACAAAAGAACTTTTACCAATAGGTAAGTCACTTTCTGAAGGCAACCTTATTTCCACTGCAACTGTTAATACTGTTTGAAACGATAAATCTAAATACACACTTGACAATAACATCTATCAACAGATTTGTAGATGTACATCAGTTAATTTTTTTTTATGAACTTGTTTTTATTTGTTATTAATTTTTCTCATTATTTTTTATAACAATCACAGTTTAAAAAGAAGAAGTACGAAATTAATATAGTTTCATATATTGTGTATTGTTTGATTGTGGCATTGTAAGAACTGATGTGTTTTTCTGTATAGTTGTATACTGTTATAGAGTACAGTTGTTTCTAACATATAGCTTACACCAGTATATAAGGTAATACGAGTAGATGTAGGGTAGGTGATGCTGTTAACAAAATGTTTCTGTACTATCCACAAAGTGCTAGCTACTTAATTAAATTTTCATTTGTTGAATGTGTGAATGATTACAATCTCTTGAACTTCACAAGTTTTTTTTGTACTGAACAAAGTGTTATTGGATTTGGCGCATATGTGTATTCCTTTTAATATCTGTAATTTTAACTCAAGTATAATGGTCTCTCATCTGCCACAGTAACAGAAGTTTTAACTTACATGAGTTTCTTTTTCATAACCACATAACATATAAATAAAAGCATTGTGGAATATTTATGCAGATAACTTGGCATACATGTGCCTAGTCTAAATTTTTAGAAAATATTGGGGGGTTTTACGTGACATCGTGGACATTTCTTTGTTGTTTGGGGTTTATTGGGTGGTTTTCGGAGGTGGGGGGTTAATGTAGATATGTTATTATTTATCAATGAAGTTTTAGATGAAATGCTCTCTTTAGAACCTACTGGTACCTCATACATTCTCTGAAGTCAATTTGAAGTGATGCAATGTTTATCAGTTGGAAATGATTTTGGGAGTGGACATGAATGAAAATTCCGAATTCAGTGAAGTGGAGGTTTCTTTTAATTTATATATTATTATTTTTCTTATGTTTATTAATTTGATCACAGTCTGTAAGTTTAATAGAAATATTGTTAAATAATGGATTATCTTCCACTTTGAAATCACAGGATTTTGGACTAAACTTGTGACAGAAATAAAATTAAAATTGTTTCCACTGAGTAAATAATATTTATACTAAATAACTAATTATACCTATCCATTTAGGAATTTGATTGTTTATAATCTCATGAATTTACAATGTGTTTACTCTTGAAATTAGACATAATTTTAACATTCGATTTGTAGGTACAGACCATTGCATTTATAATAATAGAGAACAATAAATATATCATTGCATGGTTTAGCTCTCAGTGTCTATACTTACAAATTAGCAAACTTCATAACCGGTAATTTGGAAAAAATTATGTCAGATTTCTTGCGTAAATGCCAACTTGTAAATTTAAGAGGTCACAAAGAAGCAAATTCCGAAATAGGATGAGTATAATTAAGTGGATGTTTACACATTATTTACTTGTCAGTTTAATTTTAAAGAAATAATTGATGAAAACTATTTTTATTTTATTTATTTCACTACATTAGTTAATGATTCTTGACATGGATTTTCGAATTTGGGTTTTGAGTTGAGATTAGGGGATCAGTTTAGAATGATATGATGTTACAAGATATCATAAACTCAACTTAAACTGATGACATCATATCTCAACCAAAGACAAATCTCTTATATCAGTAGAGGCTTTTAAAGTTTTTGCTGATGTGCATTTGTTGTTATTTTCTGTTTTGTGGAAATATTCAGCTATTATTTTGCTGAAACTTGCATCAGATTCATTGTACATAATTATATATTCTTTGATGTAATATTTTGATGTTGACCATCCCATCAGTTTACATCCTAACATAAGAAAATTGGTAACAGAGAACTACTGATGAATTGAAACTTGGCTTGGATTATATTTTAAATGTGTTACATGTATTAGAATATATTTGTGGGTTAAATTCCAGTATAACTGCCACTTAGCCATATTGAAAAATGTACTTCAGAAGATTTATTATGAAAAGCTTATTTTGTACATGCTGCTCTATCCAATGCATCTGAAGCTATGCATGGTGTCACTACAATTTGTTAATGTAATCAAATTTGAAATTATATATGGCAGCAATGTTGAATTTGAAAGAAAAAAAAACATAAAAGATTTGTTACTTAAATTCAGTATTGGTCTCTAGAATTTATTTACTGATTTCAGCATAAGTTGTTTTCAAAGGTTTGTTTGGTGTGGGAGTGGGTACATTAATAAAATGGAATTGGTTAGCACTTTGAAATAGGTTTCATATTTTTGGTATTGAATTAGAAGGGGCACATTCAGAATGGGTAAACAGCAGTGCACAAAAAATAATAAAAATTGTCATATTATCAAAAATATAAGTGGAACACAACTACAAATAAATAAGTCTCTTGTTAATGAGTATTTTGTCATTGTTTTGTCCAAAAGTGATATATTAACCTAATTAATATTCATAATCAGTAATAGTCTTTGGGTCAGATAGATACCATGCTAATTGAATTTTCAAAAGTATTTCTCTAGAATTGAAATAATGCTGGAAATTTTGTGGAAACTTCATGGACGGACGCTCATGGGGACTTTTTTCTTATTTAGGAGCTCACATAAACATGCATTAATAAAATAATTTTACAATATTGGATTTAAAATCAAGTTTAGAAAGAAAAAAATATTTTAATGATTAATGATCTGCATTGAAGTGTTAATTATTTAATCAGAGTGTAACAGATTGTCAAAATTGAAGATTTATTCTTGGTACATTGAGCCAATATCTTCAACAACCTTGATGACCAGAATTTAAAAGAATTTGAAGTCAAACCTCAATAAATTATTACCTTAGACATCTTGGGTGTTTGAAGGATTTTTTAGTTTGTAAATTTACTCTGTCCATCTATGATGATCACTGTCACCACCCAGTTACCAAACTGAAATATTTTTTTTTTGTTGTTTTTCTGTCTGAAACATCATCATTTATTCTAAATTTTCAAAAACAATTATTGACTTTTTGGATTGAACATTTGAATAATTTTCTGTTTTCAGATTAATCACCGTGTCTGTCTGTGACATTATAGCAGTTTTGAATATGCACTGAACTGATGTTTCCTATTATAAACATTAAATTATTAGAAGTGCATGCACTGAACTGATGTTTCCTATTATAAACATTAAATTAGTAGAAGTGCATGCACTAAACTGATGTCTCCTATTATAAACATTAAATTATTAGTTGCATGCACTAAACTGATGTTTCCTATTATAAACATTAAATTATTAGAAGTGCATGCACTAAACTGATGTCTCCTATTATAAACCTTAAATTATTACAACAGCATGCACTGAACTGATGTCTCATATTATTATTAAATTATTAGAAGTGCATGCACTGAACTGATGTTTCGTATTATTAAATTATTAGAAGTGCATGCACAGAACTGATGTTTCGAATTATTAATATTAAATTATTAGAATTTCATGCATTGAACTCGTTTCCAATTATTAATATTAAATTATTGGAAGTGCATGCACTGAACTGATGTTTTGTATTATTATTAAATTATTAGAAGTGCATACACTGAACTGATGTTTCAAATTATTAATATTAAATTATTACAATTTCATGCATTGAACTCGTTTCCAATTATTAATATTAAATTATTAGAAGTGCATGCACTGAACTGATGTTTTGAAATATTAATATTAAATTATTACAATTTCATGCATTAAATTTGTTTCCAATTATTAATATTAAATTATTAGAAGTGCATGCACTGAACTGATGTTTCGAAATATTAATATTAAATTATTACAATTTCATGCATTAAACTTGTTTCCAATTATTAATATTAAATTATTAGAAATGCATGCACTGAACTGATGTTTCGTATTATTATTAAATTATTTGAAGTGCATGCACTGAACAGATGTTTAGAATTATTAATTTTAAATTATTAGAATTTCATGCATTGAACAGATGTTTCTTATTATTATTAAATTATTAGAAGTGCTTGCACTGAACTGGTGTTTCTTATTCTTGATATTGAATAGTTACCAATACATGTATTAAATTATGTCTTGTATTCTTGGTAATGAATTATTAGCAGTATATGCACTAAACTGATGACAGCCAAGACAAATGTTGATGAATTTGGTGGCGGTTAACATGTTCAGGTACTAATGCATACATGATGATGTGAATTAAGAACTAAAATGACTTTGTTGTTAGCTTTGAAATTTTATGTTGTTTTATTTGCATTTAATCAGTTATATGATAGTAGTGGCTTCAACAGTACTGTAATATAAAACTCATTTTTATCCAGGCCATTAACATGATTTGCTGGAACTGTGAATAATAAAATTTTTA
Source organism: Symmetromphalus regularis (assembly GCA_032355785.1). Classification (NCBI taxonomy): domain Eukaryota; kingdom Metazoa; phylum Mollusca; class Gastropoda; order Neomphalida; family Neomphalidae; genus Symmetromphalus; species Symmetromphalus regularis. The sequence goes on along the minus strand of JAULBS010067828.1, from coordinate 644 downwards.
CATATATTTTGTCTTGTTTGTTTTAAGCTTTCACAGCTACTGTTTTAGTTATTATACATTAATGATGTACTACTTGCATGCATAAGCAGATACAGGAAGAATGTGAGGGAACTAGGGTGTTTAGACCCTTGCCTCTGCATACCAAATTTTGTTTCACCCCATTACATTATAAATAGATCTTAATTTATTTTGGATCCACTTCTTTCAGTATTAAAATGTTAATGTTTTTTACACTCTTTCAAAATTCTTGTGGCTGCATATGAATTGTTTTTTTTTGATTGTTTTATTTGTTCATCAACAAGATTGTGTTCTTATACACAGTATTCATATGAAGTAGTTGTTCTTTATTTGTATAGAAATAGAGCAAATGTCTTTTGTAATTGCCAATTTTGTGTGGAAGTGCACCTTGGTGTGCAGTCACAGTGTGTATTTTGGGCTGGTAGAAGCAACAAATGTACATTTTAATATAGAAATATATTGCATACAACATTATGTATCTAAATGAAATATTGCATTGAAGGAATAAAATATATGTTTACATATTGAAAAAATATTAAAGGTAAAATATGGTGTTTGAAGAAAAATATGTGAAGTTGTTTGATGCGAAGCCAAATGCCATTCCTACTTTTGGTCTTCGTATCAAG